>CM076655.1:1065617-1152857 GCA_038496675.1 Rachycentron canadum
ATATATATATATATGTATATATGTGTATATATATATATATATATATATATATATATATATATATGTATATATATATGTATATATGTATATATATATGTATATATATATATGTATATATGCTTTCTTACATTGCCAATAGAGTGAAAAGAGGTAGAATCATGTTCTGAAGTATCCCTGTTAAACTTGTACCATGCAACAAATAAAAATACTGTTATATAACCTTTAGGTCATACTGTCAGGGCATTTCTGATTTACAACTTTATTTACTTATACAAGGGTAGACAAGAGGGCAAAGTCAGATGGAGACATTTAGTTTCAATAGCAACTTAATTATAGTGACCTCCCTTGTAGAGGTCTTATATTACCTTCTGTCATGCTTCAATCAAATGGTTTTCAAAAATAAATCTTTGTCATTTGTCTAAACGTCTCCTACCTTTTTGGGACAAAAATAAACTGGCTTAGATGACAGTATGGGAGCGTACGCTGTATACGTCCCATGAGGCTTAAAAAATAGAGTAGTGGACTTGCTCCATACTCCAAGTGCCACATGGGATATGCTTCGAGCTCTACGTATGTAACATAGAAGATGAATGAAAATTCCACAGTGACCTTGCTGCGTATAACCAAGATAAACAGAAGTGAAATGCATTGGTTTTACTTTCCAGGCATAGTCCAGTGGCTGATAACAGGTTCCATTTAATCCTAAACACTGACCTGCTACACACAGCCTATTTTTTCCTCAGGCAGGCTGAATTGCTGTTGAAATTGGTCTAACCACCTCACTACAATATCCTTTATCACTCTCTGTGGTCAGTCATTTAGGATATGAGGCTTACAGCATTAGAGTAAATCTCCTTATGAGATCTCAATGGACATTGATCTTGATCATGTGAAGTCTCCAAAATGTGTGACGTAAATTAATTTCATACCCCAGTAAGTCTGGAAGCTGCAATGACATTGACAAGTATAGGGGGGTGCACTTTCATGTTAATCCAGCTTGTGTTTATCACACCCAAACATGATCAGATTTCAAACAGGCTTGACTTTTTAAATTCATGAGCTGAAAAACAATGTGAGCTATACTTTACTCTTTGTTTTGCACTGATTACCTACTCATCTGAGGAAGACTTGAGCGCTTTAAGTCTTTTGGGCTGGGCAATTACCTTCACAAATTCCATATTTTTCAGAAAGGTGAAAGCCACATATTTAACCAGGCAGTGTTGATGATTGGTTATAATTTCAGTGATTGAACTAAATCTCCACTTGTAGTGATGAGCTGTACATACTTTGATTATGGCAAAATGTGGTCACATCATTGCATACTTCATCCTGTGTCCTGTCTCAATGACATCTACATATTTCAAACTAATGGGAACTGGAATTAGAATTTGCAATGGATTTCAAAGCTCTTGTGTCCCATGTTACCTTGGATTTTACACGCTGGCCTCTGTCTGTCTTGCGTTTCTGGCTTTATGTGAGCATGCATTTTATTTGTAGGATTTATGGAAAGTAACATGTGAAACAAAGCTATTTATTTACCTTGTTACATTCAGTAAAAAATCTGCAGCTAGCTGCCAGATATATTCCACACACTAGATTTGTTTATGTGATTAACCTATCAAACAGTAAAGCTTTGCATGACTGTACAACTGAAACACAATCTTACCCTGGTAGATTTTGTAAAGATAGGCTTGGCTCTGCTGCGTCTTCTTGATGAAAGATAGCAGCTGATTAGCTGCCAAGACATTTGAAATGACTCCAGCTCTAAAGCCAGGATACAATTCTGACAGAGTTGCGTGTCTTAAGCAGCCAGACATCTGGATTAATGTGTGAAAGGATTTCACTGGTTTTACTCCCTCAGAGCAGGAACTAGAAGAATCAGAGATATATAGACCGAACCAATGTAGAAACCAATGTCCCATGAATATGTTTATTTTCCTAGTGACTGAAAACAACCAGCATTTTATTCTGCTATATATGTAATAAATAGCACATTGCAGAAACTGCAATAGACAATTCTCTTTTGTGTAAATGTTTGATATATAATATTCCCACCACTGATTTTATATGTTTAAATAAATGAATGCGGTACTGACTGGTACTTTTTAAAAGAACTGGCATTGACACATTCAAGTCCCATTTGTTAAATCCTGAAACTATTTTACTCTGGCCACCAGACGTTGTCTTTTGTGTATGTGCTGGCATGCTGTGTATGCTAGTGAGCTAAATGCTTCAGTGATATGGAAATGCTTTCTCCAGCATTTAAAAAACAGTAAACCACAATTAATTAATGCTTTAATATAAAGTATGTATGTTATATATAATCTGCAGTACCCTAATGCAAGGTTCAGTAGCTAATGCTAATTGGCAAACTAAGCTGTATAATGTTACTGTAGTGTCCATAAAGGAGATTAATTCAGCAGCAGGGGAGAACCAGGGAACACCATTAAGGACTGTGCAGAGTCTGGATTGTGTTGATTAAAGGAGTTGAATTTCAAAAATGCATGTGGTAAATACTTGAATGATGGAATTAAAGGTGTGCTTCATTTTTTAAGACACAACAGATGTGTGTGGTGTTCTGTCTTGCTCTCAATCGTTTAAGATGACTAGTCCTGCAAAATTCATTCTTCTGTAAGCAGTATCCTGTCTGAGCTTTAACCTCAGGCGCTGTGGGAAGTTCCACGTGTCCTGGTTGCCTTGGTTTATTTGGGAGACGACTGACAGCTGTTGGAATGAGAATGAGGAGTGACACAGACAATCAAAGGGCTGAATTCAACCTGGCCTGACCTGCTGATCAATGCACTCCTATTTAGAGCTGGCAGGCTAGAAACCAGCACTGTTTTTCCAGACTAATAAAGATGGCACTGAGAGCAGCTCCTGGGCTTGACTGCCAATACTTTTAACACCCCCATCGATTCTCATTATTGTTAATGGTTTCTTTGCTAGTGTGAGCCGGATGTGGAAGAGGGTGTGGGTGGGCATGGGTGCAGTTGGAGATTTGGCTAGGGGCAGAGTCATCATATTGTGACCCTGGTTAGTGGAATGACTGAGATGGAGTCAGTGTTGACAAATTCCTGTAATACAGTGTGTAAAATTAGGCACAATGCTGACATGACCTGATGTTGAAACATTTTGTGGCTCCAGAGAAAGCTGTGGCTAGGGTTGAAGACTACAAGTTATTGCACTTTTAAAATTTCTGGGGTCTTACCAGATCTCTGTAGCCTGCTCTTCATCTCTCCTTGAGGCTGGTGGTGCAAGAACACAAAAAGCTTTTCAAGCACAACACAACAGACACATCTCCGTTTGTCTACAGTTAAGTTGCATTGTGGGCATTGTAGGTGTCAGATTCTGACCAGGAAGAAGAATATGTAGAATAAAAAGACAACATATCTGGTTATGCTGCATTGTTTTTTGATTAAAATGTCTCTGGTGAATCTAACAGATGTTTTGGAGTATTTAAAAAAAAAAAGCTGAGTGTTTATAAGTGTGATTTCTCCCAGCAAAACAATGTTGTATTTTTCTACTGGATTTCTCATTTCTGCAGTTTAACTCCATTTGCAAGAAGAACATACATTCTGAACACCTCAAACCTTCAGTCTTTGGAGATGCAACCACAGTGACAAGGTCCCAGGGGGGAAGATGAGAAACTAACCAGTTGCACTGTTTTTAGTCTCCTGAAACCATCCACTTCCTGCTGGGTCTACAGCCGTTTGTGATGCCGTTGTTCTGCTCTCACGATGCAGTGAGTAGCTCTGCGTATTTTAGTTGCTTATAAAGTTACAGTATGTTCATGTTGCTTGGCTGCAAAAAGAAATGTTTCCTCCTTGAGTTTATATTGCGCTTATTGTAGGACAGTCGTCTGTAGTCTGCCTTTAAGTTTTTCTTCCTTGCTCAAGTGTTCTGGGAGTACAGCCACATTGTCTGCTCATCATTCCACCATTCAGCTCTGCATTGGAGGCCTTCGCGCTGATGGAAAAACAATGTAAAGGGTTGTGTAAGTGTGGGCATTTTGCCACAGGGTGCAGGTAAAGAAGATGAAATACAAACAAACAAGCACAGGGTGAAGGCTTAAAATGCCCAGACAGCGGTTTATGCCCTTGTAGTCCTCTAGGTCTGATTGTACAGTTTTGGAAAGCAATAAGTTTATCCTGTATCTCAATGCTGCCCAGGTAGATGTCAAATTAGTACAATACTATGAGGTCTATGCTGCAAAATAATCTAGTTGAAATGTGTGCTTGTGAGAATATCCTTTTGCTAGTACAGTTTCTTACTGCATGGCCTAACATTGTTTAGTGGGATAGAAAGTGCCTGAACGAACTACTATGCCAGATCCCTCAATGACAGGATCCCCCGCTTTGCTAAAGCAGGGGTGTCATTGAAATGAGTGAAGAAGCTTGAGCCTTTGCAGCGGTGCTGCTGTCAGTACGAGAGCCACCTTAGGCTGTGCTTTGACATCACAAAACCAGAATGATGCTACATAAAAATTGACTTCATGGTGACTGCTTTTGTTCCAAAGCTCTGAACCTGAGAACTATGAAAGTAGAGGTAGATTCAGGTTTTTAGCAATGTGGGCTTCATTTTGACTGTTGTGTTTTGCAGGCTCAGAGATAAAGCCAAACTATAGCAGCATCATCTGTGCCAGAGTGAAGTGGCCTTGGCGCTTGATGCAGGCTGCTGCATTACTGCAGCATCACAGGTATGATTTCCATGGCATTCCAACACTATGATCTACCACTGCCTTACATCGTGTATTTTTCCTTCAAGCACTTGTTTTTATTAGTCCGCCCCTCAAGAGATGTTGTTGTTAATTAAATGTTATTAAATGTAACTATTCACCATCTTGCATTCTCAGTATTTCTCACTCATCTTATTTTTTTTTTATTTTGAGGATTTTCAATAATTGCTTTCAAATTTAACACCTCTCAAAATCACAGTGTTAATTAACCTTATAGCTTTAGCAGGGAACCAGTTGTGGAGAAAAAGAAAAAGTAAATCCTGCATGGACTGAATAGTCAATTCACATTATTTCAGTTCCTTCACGTTTCTGTTGCTCTTATTATCCTTCAAAAGTTGGCAGTTGTATCTGTCAGTGGACAAGAGTGCCTACACAAACAGCTGCCATGTACTTTATGGTTTAATGTCTTTATGTTTTGACTTGAAGTGGTTCATTGTAAATCAAAATGCTCAGTGTTAGAGAGTAGTACAAAGGGGACTAAACAACACTAAGTATTTTGCTTCCAGATATCTGCTGCTTTTGTTGTCCCAGAGACTCAGGTGCTGCTTGCCTCTCAGGCTATTAATATTTGAATCTGCCTTCAGATTCGGCAGCAGATAACAACAGCGGTGTCTCCTCTAATTGTCTGTTGCACAAGAACTACTAACTACTGGAGATGTGGGCTGCATGTCAAATAGTTTACTTCAAGTAGATTCTGTGTGTGCATTTGGATACATGCACAAATTAGATCCCTTCTCATTTAAATATACTGCAGTGTATTTTTCTATCCGTGGCTTAATTATGTAACCTCTATTTTAATTTAGGGATTGAAAGCATATCGCTATAATATCTCTTATGATTATAACCTAATTTTAAGAACATCATGATCAGGACGGCTATACTGAGCAGACAGACTCCGGTTTACCATTTAATTGCCCATATCAATTAAGTGTGTGTCGTCCTATTTGTGGCACGTCTGTGTGATGTGTTTTCCAGTTGTAGCACGTGCAATGGTGTCCATCTGGATGATATGTGCATATGGACCATGTAGACAGGACTACGTAGGCTGCAGTAGAAATTAGCTGCAGGTTGTTTTATTTGAAGATTTGACTTGATCTGCTTCACTTGTTATTGTCTGCACTGTTGTCCTCTATTCAGCTTCTATCTTCACGTTTCATTTTTTGTCTCTGTGTTTGACTGTGATCTACCGAACCAACCAGTGAACATCTTGGCAGCATTGTGCAGCTAATGACATGTGAATTGAATGCCAATTCTCAATTCCTATTCTTGCCCAAAACACACAATCAAGCTCATTTGCAGAGCAGCTAGATTCAACAATGCTTGTTGCTACCTGTTTCAAGCACGACTCATTAATGAGTTGTTACTCTAATTCAGATCATGCCAAGTGGGAGCTTGACAATATTAAGCACTAAAATGAGAAGCAACAATTGTGCTTTATAGTGGTGTCTTGACAGCTTATAGTGTGTCATAATTATATAATGTGTGTTTACACGCAAATTAATTTATTTCATATAACAGCAAAAATAATACCTGATAAAGCTCAATCAAAGCCTTTGATCCTGTTAAAATGCCCCTACAGTAACCAAACAGTGTAAAAGCTCCTTTTCCTCTCTGTGTTGGTCTGTGGGTCTGTCATACCTTCTGTATCTCCAGAGACAAAATATTTTAAAATATTCATCTGTTCGGGCACAAAGAGTGATCAGAGTTCACTCAGCTTTTACCTTCAGACTGCTTCATGTTACCTCATGTAAAGGAATTGGGATCCTGAATGCCAACATTCGCTGGTTGCTGATTAAGTCCCCATTCTAATTTTACACATGCTAGATTTCCGTGTGATACTCAGTAGACAGTACAGTGTCCTAGTTTAATGCTCAACATGGAAGCAAATGGGTCAAATCTCCCATTTTTAACTGGGCACAGATGAATGTCCATCACTGCAGCTTCTGGGAAAAACTTTCAAGGTGAAAGATTGGATTGGAGCAGAGACTTTCTTCATGCTCCAAGTTGAGAGTTTTGCAACACAGTAAGAATCTTTTTGTCACTGCGAGATATTTTTGAATTTCTGGTCATCCTGTCCCCAAAAACACCCTTCAGAGCCAGCTGTAAGATGTGATAAGAGTGTTTTCTGTTCTCTTTCATCTAAATCATATTCAAAATACTGATGCTGTTGTCTTACATTTTTGCTGAGAGCAACTTGCTCGACTCAGCACAGCAACCTGACCACACACTCACAATATGAGACACTTGCCAGAGGAATGTTCGTCAGCCTCTTACCGGATATTACTGTGAACAGCTATTTGATCTGTGAGCCACCCAGATACTACTGTCTGTCTCAAATGGAGAGGATATTACCTGTTATTATCAGTTACTAGTGCAGACATTTTACAGACCAGGACAAATCGCTGTCAATTTCTAACTTAACATAGTGATGGAGCCATTTTCTGTCGAGGGCTTTGTGCATTTTTCAATTGTTTTGTTCCCTTTCCTGTCTGTTGTGCAAGGTCTACACTTGAATGCACTACTGTGAGAGGGTGAAAGCATGCCATTAAAGTGTGTAGGGGGAGCAGTAGTTGAGGATGACTGCTCTGTGCTCTCAAAGCGGATGTCTCTTTCACTTTATATGCGACAAAATAACACCTTTTCAAAGAAAGGAACCAACACTGACTACCCAGTGCTTCCATTAGGGATTTGTAACAGTGCAGCTACAGATGTATCATTTTGATTACTCATTACTACTGGTAAATTAAAAATTTGATGTCCTCTTGATAATTCAATTCAAATTGAATTCAAATTCTCTTATTTATCCCACAGTGGGGAAATTGCAGTGTTGCCACAGCACAAAGTAAAAAACAGAGCAAAAATATTAAATAGGGTACAAAGGGGTAAAAAAAAGTAGGTAAAAAGGGAAGGTAATAAAAAATGAAAAATAAATAATAAGTAATAATTTAAGGGGAATATGGGTTATTTAAATGTGGATGTATGTGATTTGGATGTAATGTTAAAATGAAAAATCCTTTGTCTCAGTTGGGGTTTTTTTTATTAGCTTTTAATCACAAAGGTTTATTAAAATGATTTGTCATTTACAAAGGTTATTTCATTCTGTGATTGTGATTCAGCATTATGTGTTGACGTGTACTCAGCACCTAGTTTTACATGCTTACGCTTTAAACTGTCAGAACAGTCCATTCATTTTCATCTTACTGAAGAATGGAGATAATATCCTGTCATTGCTAATGGTCATTTTGTGTCTCTGTGTTTTTTTGTGCTTTTTTATGGTTGTTTTGCATTTTACTGTGGTCTCTCTGCTTCTCTTTGTGGTTATTCTGTCTTTTTGTGGTCATCTCATCTCATCTGGTCATGTCTCTTTGGAATAGTTTTGACTGAGCTCTGTAACTTTATTTAATTGACTACATATCAATCAGCCACAGTATTATGATCACCTGCCTAATATTGTTTAGGTCCCCCTTTTGCCACCAAAACAGCCCTGACCTGCCAAAGTATGGACTCCACTAGACCTCTGAAGGTGAGCTGTGGTATCTGGCACCAAGATGTATGCAGCAGATCCTGTAAGTTGTGTGGTAGGCCCTCCATGGATTATACCTATTTGTCCAGCACATTCCACAGAAGCTTAGTTGGACTGGTATATGGGGAATTTGGAGGTCAAGTCAACGCCTTGAACTCGTTATTGTGGTCCTCAAACCATTCCTGAATCTTTTCTGAAATGCCACTGCCATTAGAGAATACTGTTTTTACGAAGGGGTGTACTTGGTCTGGGTCTGCAAACTGGTTTAGGTAGGTGGTACATGTCCAGTATCATCCACATGAATGGCAGGACCTAAGGTTTTCCAGCATAACATTGCCCAAAGCATCACATTGGCTCCGCCAGCTCGCCTTCTTCCCATGATGCATCCTACTTACTTTCCTAGAAATTATTCTAGCGCTGGGAAGTACTGATATAAATATTGGCGATCATGTAAAGATATTGAAATGAATCCCTTTTTGTATTTAAAAAAAGGTCTTTAATATAGTAAAAGGTTTTCAATATAATTTGAACAGAATCCTCGGACAGGCAAACTCAAGGATGCTCAAGAATTTGATCATTTTTTCACGACTGATGGGGTGAAATGTTTAAGAGGTGCCCTGTGAACCTCACGCATAAACCAACACACCATCCACAGCAGCAGACTAATAGTCTGCTGCTACTCATCTATGCTCCATGCATCAGTCTGGCTTGATCTGTCTTTCTCCCAGACTCTCTGGTGATACAAACACACACAGAAACGCACACACACATTGTGAGTAAATTAGCTCCATTTAGCTACACCTGTTTTCCAGGCTCAGTACTAAGCTCTCTTTCACCTCTCTGCCTACAGAGGACCGAACACATGTGATTACGAGAATACTCAGTGCCCTTTCACATCAACTAATAGCCCAATTTTTGTGACACTTAAAAACAACATCTAAGCCATTTTAATTGAATTCATAGTGCAAAATCTGTTTACAGCATCAGTATATTTGGACGTAATTGCTGAAACTAATACTTTCTTTGTCCATGCTTAATTCGGTCTCCTTTTAAAATATTTGTCACTGATCTTTAACTGCTATTTTTGTCACCATTAGTGCCTTCTGCCTACCCAGCGCCAGTGTCTGTTTTGTTTGGGTGTGTTGTCACTGCAGAATATGACAAATAAGTGGGCAAAATCACACTCTAAAAAGTAGCAGAGTCAACACTTAGTTCAATGAAAACATCATCAAAATCTCTAATGTCTTTTTCTCTTGCATTTTTCGCAGCAGTAGTTTTGTGATGGTGGTAGCTAATTACATCTCTGCCTCCATTCTTTTGTACTTTCAAAAAGAAGGCTCAGGCTGGGATATCTGGTAGGCTGAAATTGGCTGCTGAAGCACCTACACACTCTCCAGTCCGTTGTTCCACACAACATATCTGTACTTTTGTTTTTTGAATCATTATTTGTGACAATCAGCTACACTCTCCAAAAGTTCTGCTCAAAGATATTTTTGGTCTCATCGCAGGAGAGCTTGTCCTTCTTTGACAGTGAGTAGGGGACGATGAAGAAGTAAAGGAAAAGTTTGACATTTAGGGATTTATACTTGATAAGGATAAACTGCCAGGTCGGATTAGCCTAACATAAAGACTGGAAGCAAGGGGAAAGAGCTAGCCTTCTCTTCACATAACAAAACCAAACCAGCATATAACCCCCTGTAAAAACAAAAGTTGTTTTTATACTTTCTTTGTAATTCATTTTAAATAAAAACTGGGAAAATCATGATAATTGTTAAGATTTAAGATGGTTTTATCATTTATGCTAGGTGCTAACAGGAGTTCAGTCATGTGTACCTACGCGATACGTTGTGATTCATATGATGTTCATTCATTTAAACTGAGTGGCAAATGAGATGAGCAGGTTGTTGTTAGATGTCTGTAACTGAGAAGAAGATCTCATAAGAGTTTTTCTTGAAACACCTAGAATGTGGAAGTAGTTACCCGTGATGGTCGCCTTTTCTCGCATTTGTTGTAAGTGCCTTCTCATAGTTTAGTTGAAATCATTTGCTGTCATGAAAGCTGATACTTTGATAACAAGTCCATGCTGAAATTCAGAACATGTTGATAGTACTTCTTCTATGATTTCCATTTATGGTATACTGCGCTGTATACAGAGTGTAGAAAACATTCAGCGGCAGTGACTCGTAGCGGGTGCTCAGTGTCGCTTTCAATGGATAAAGTGACAGTGCTGGTGGTACGTGTTATCAGGTGTCACTAATGTAAATTCTGTCAGTCATTTAATGTCATATGTAAATTAAACAGGGCTTTGTTGGTTTGCAGGAGCTGCACAGGGGTTTCCTGTTTTTTGCTGCAGTTGAATTGTGGAATTTCATTGGTATTGGTACCAACTACCAAAGTTCTGGTGTTGTGATATCTCTATTCCTATTCACACTACCCTAAGTCAGAGGAAGGTTGAATTAAGTTGCACCTTTCTTAACTACTTGGAGTCTTAGGTGTCTTGAATGAAGACACAGGGCTCTTTGGAAGTTTTAGTGACAATGAAAAACACGGTCTGTTGCACCTCTTGTGTTTGAAACTATTCCTTGAAGGTTTCTTCTATATCAGAGTTAATTTGGTTGATTTAAATCAACTTTATTTTCTAATGGTGTTTGTCAGTTTCTGTATTTATATAAAATATGGAGCTATGCATTTCTGTAAGAATACCCAGGGTGGGAAGTTGCAGGCTTTTGTAATCATGCAGCTCCAAAAATGAATTCTTGTTGTCAAACTCCTGAGACACCAGATGTTTCTTAAACACAAACTGAGACCAAAATTTATCCCAAGGTTGTGTCTGACATGCAGATTCAGAATCTCAAGTGTACATGTTTGATTGTATCATGCAAATGTATTTGCAGTTTTTCCCATTAAAGGGTTTCTTTGTCAGTCACATAGCGGAAAAGCACAGTTCAAAATGTTTCCAAAAATTTTTCACTCATTTACATCCACTCATAATCTGCTGATAAAACTTTTGCTCATCACGATATCACAGTCATGCCTATCATTCTCATCTTTATAATTTGGATGAGACCAAATCTGTGTTATTGTGAGATTACAAAGTTCATGGCATTAGTTATGTGTACATCTCAAAGTTGACTAACAGCACAGTCAGTCAGGATTGTATAAACTGTGATAATGGGTCTGATATGTAATTTCTGAGTGATTCAAATTCTTTACTTTTATTGGATCTGTTAAACACAGTGACACATTAATTTCACTTGGTGACATGTTCGTTACTGTGTGAAACGCTCTCTGAAATGAAATATTGGTGCCACCAAATTATGCGCCTGTGCCACTAATGGGAAAATGTCAGCCACGGCAGGAAGAAAAAATAGAGCTCTTTGGGGGTTTTTAGTTTAAGCAACTCGTTCCCTGGTTTAATTGCAATGTGGTTTACTGCAAAACTGTAAGATGACTACTTTTAGAATTTGGCAGAGCAGATATAACACAAAGCATGTCACAAAGTCATGCCCATGTGTACCCACACGTCATTAAAGTAAATGTGCTGCTGCTTGTCCTTTGTAGACTTTTTTTTTTTTTAACGTGTGACACAAGTTTGTCAGTATTACACGTCAATTTTGTCAATTTGTCATGAACTATTTCTCTCAGGTGATGTTTAATCAAATCAATTTACTCTATTTATCTACACAATCTTAAAAATAATTGCCACAGCAATATTTATTTGATTTGACAAACATGTATGATCCAGGTAATATGAAAACATGAATTCATTTCATTAGCAGTGGAGGACATTGTCATTTGTCCATGCCTTTGGGAAACCTGTACCAGGGAAAAGAAGGCAGAAGGTCATCTCACCGGAATTTTTAATTTATTTTTTTGTTTCTGAGCATAGGAATGTGACAGAGAGCTGCCTCCCCCTGGGTCCTTGCCTCTGTGCTCGTGGGCAGTTGTGGTGCAAATTATTGTCCTGGGTATAAATAGGCTGACACTCTGGCAGGGCCAGGTGGTCTAATCTGCCAGTTTGGTGCCCCGCTCCCTGCCTGGCAAGGTTGTGTGGCGGTTGTTTGTCCTCACATTAACATTGGCCTCAGTACCCACAGATGGGCTGGTTCTTGTATATTGATCAAAAGGTGGCCTCAGAGGTACTTTTTTATTCTCCTATCCAAAAGAGACACCTGATCTTTTATTAAATGGTCCACAAAATAGCAAATGGGTTATTGTTGCACAAATTGAAAAGCACTTGTTTCAGAAGGGTCTTGAAGTAAAAAATAAAAAATGCTGCTTTTCTTTGTCTTAGGGTTACAATTTTGATTATATTAACTGAATGTTTCTGTGTTTTGTACTGTTGATCACAACTTGTGACATTTTTTGCCACTCTGATGTTTTAAGTAAGTGATTATGAAAACCATTAGATGCAGCCCAACCAAGAGCTGAACATAATTCCATGTTTAGGTTTGCTCCTGTGCCTTCGGGACCACATTTGTTTTGATTTCCTTTTCACGAATGACAAACTGTGTTATTCATGTCAAAGTTAAAAGCTACCACTACTTTCAGCAGTTTGTCAGACTACTCCAACCTGTATTTTGTGGTTTTTGTGCTGTTGCAATTTTTTTTAAGAAGGGAAACAGTTGTGCATCCAATTATGCCTCCTTGTATCCAATCTCTTGCCACCTGGAAACAGTATGGCTGCTGAATATTCAGCAAAATAAGTTTTTCCCCTGGTGACAGTTTTGGAGCAGCAGAGGCAACAACAACCATTACTGTGTGGTTACTTTAAACTGTCTGCCTTAGTTTTTCATTTTTGGATTTTTTTTTCCCCCTGTGGTACCTCATAATCAATACATGCATTTTTTTTTCAAGCTTGACTACGTCTGTGCGGTTTTGCTTAAAAAAAGTTTGTAAATGAGAAGTGCCTCCTCATTAACTTTTGCTCTCACAATCCTGGAGTGCCTGGTATTGGCAGAATTGTTGATTGAGCTATTAGGGCTATAGGAGATGCATTTTAGAGCGCTTTTTTTAGAGCGTATTTCAAAAAATACTTATACGATATATACGATTACTGTTATCAGTCATTTCCCCACTGTAACTGTTATTCGGTAGCCACCCTAACTTCTCCCTCATTCTGTCTTGTCCCTGTGTAGTCTGTCTCTATCTACCCCGTCATCACTTTCCCCCATCTTCAGTTGTTTCCCATCAGAGGTGCCAACATGTCACCAGCAGCGCTAAAGTCTAATGGCTATGGGAACATTTTCTCTGACACCTGCAGCAAACATGAAGCCTGCTGGGCTGCTGGGAGAACAGAGGAAGGTTTATCTGGGATGGCAGGCCTTGCCTCCATCACCATGCCAATAGAGACAGCAGCACAGAGCTCGGCGCTTCACAGTCTGATAAGGCCCCCAGACAAAGAGGCACTGCAGCTAGAACTCACTCACCACAATGGAGGGGAGAAAACAAGATATATGACTAATAATCCTTGACAGTTTGCTCCAGTTAAATACTTTGAAAACAATTTACTTTTAGCCTCTGAGTCAGTCCGTGCCATAAGTATAATAACATGAGTTAAAGGTATTCATTATTCAGAAGTTCCTCAAACAATCCAGTTTTTGGGAAATGTTTACCTGAATTTAGATTTTGGGAAGAGTTTAGGTGGACCTCATTTCCCAGGATTAGAGGAGTGAATTTACTTAGAGCAGTAGATAGAACACAATTGCAGTAGTCTTGTGATTAAACATGTGTAGAAAATGACTTAAATGACTTTGCTCTATTTGGCACCAAGTTCAAAAGGTTGCACATATAATCACCACATAATAATTTGATAATAATCATGGATTTTTTTATTTTGCACTTGCCATTTGATGCAATTATGTAAATGTCTTAATCACGTTGAAATTTCTCTCCGACAGTGGCCATTATGGTCACTTTATTGTGTCCATATAACATGGCTACAGATCATGCTTCAGGAGAAGAGTGCAGCTGAACATTTTTTAATTATTCATTTCCCAACAGTAGATTAGTGGCTTAAGCCACAAAGAATTTCATCCATGGTCTCTTAAGTTTATGATGATGGTAGAGAGCGTTAAAAGTGAAGACACTATGAAGCAAGCAAAAATAATCTGCTTTTTGTCAGTGACACACATCTAACAAAGCCGTCTCCACTACGAACTCCCTCCTACTGTGATTGTAGCTGTCCCTCACAGTGAACGAAACAACGTGGCTCTAACAATAGAGAGGAATAGTCTAATTCATTACGAGACAAGGTTATTCTTCCCATTGTCACACTGTTTTATGATGTAAATTAAAGTATGTAAACACTTTTTACACTTTTTACTGTGGGGAATGTAATTAGCCACAATACTGTGTGAATATCTACAATATTCTGTCACATTCCTGCATCTTTTTGCTGTGTCCTAAAGTCACATTATAGATACTGTGTGTGCACTGCACCTTCATAAGTCCTTGTGGGGTGTAGTCACAGTCAGAGCTCTGGACTGGGAAATCAGCTCTGTGTTTGGCTAACCATGGCAGTCAAACTTGAATCCCACCAAGCCACAAGATGCCTGGGCCATGTAGTCTGTCACCATGAATACAGAGAGCAGATTTATCTCCTAGAGCTCAGATATGACTAGGAATAATGGAGGGTAGGGTGGGTTCTGCATGCTTTAACTCCTTTTACAGACCTTTTAGTATAACAATAACTGCAGCTTTCACTACAGAGCGTGTCCTTTTCACATGGTTAGTTGACAGCAAATGATGGTTCTGATCTGTTTTTGCATTTGGCCACGAGAAATACAACTTATCTACACTCATTGTTTTCTGGACTGAATTTTAAACTTTACTGAACAGTGCAAGCCCTGTATTAAGTCATTGCTCTGAGATATTGAATAGTCAATCCATTTAAGGTAGTTATTTTATTACACAGTGGTAGCAAACATAATATCTTGTCTAATACTTCACCATTGCCTAAGCATAGAAAAAAGAAGCTAGTCACTTGAACAAAACTCATTTGGCATGGGTCACCTCATGTGACCAGTATGTTTGCTAAAAGCAAAAAGAGAAAATAGAGCCGTTCGAATGATTCGGTTTTTTCGTTTTAGTTATTTATTGGGTGCGTCGGCATAAGTGTTTGTGCTTGTCTGGCAAGAAATTAACTTTGTCACAGTGGCCCTAAACAATAGCAGGCAGGAATTGCTGAGCCTAATGTTGCACTCTGGGAACAGTAAAGTCATTTCGCTCCAGCAGACCACTTAATAGCTTTGGCTGATGGAGAGTTTGGAAATCCATCAGTCAATTGAGCCAGACAGAGATGAGCAGTCTTCTGAGTGCCAGTATGCTTAGTATGTGAGGAAACAGGTAGCAGGATGGTGGAATGACTTTTATTATGAGTTGTGGTCATACAAAGACTACACAATACCAACCAGTAGCCTAAACTAATCTGACAGACGTACTGTATATTGTCAACAAAAGAGCATTGGAATGACAATATTGTGTCAGTACCATGGCACAAGACAGCTAGTGCAGTATCTTATACACCACTTAGTGCCATGATATAAAGAGTGCTATCACTGGTTTGATTATACCCCCGGTGAGTTTATTGATGTTTATGAGCAAAGGGAACACTATAGACTGATGTTACTTTATTTTAGTCTGTGTGATACATGTGCTGTTACACTGGGAAGTAATACATTTAGCGTCAGGTCTGAAGAATAGTAAGGCTTGCCTGGTCTCTCTTTATCTTCTAATGTAGAGACAGGTTTGATTTCTTTCAGAATCTGAATCTGCACCAGTGATTGTATATAAATATGGAAGACATCACAGCGCGCCACTCCCGGTTGGGTGGCGGTAACATAAGCCCCGCCCTCTCCATGTTAGCAGATGGGACAGGGGCACAACTAAAAGTACAGTACTGTGCAAAAGTCTCAGGCCACCCTTAGATTTGTTGTTTTAGCAATGCTATCATGACCACACACGACATACATTTCCTGTATTTTCTGGTTGTATTCTAATAAAGAGACCAAGAAATAATTATACATGGTCATTATAGCATTGTTTAAACAACAAATCTAAGGGTGGCCCAAGACTTTTGCACAGTATTGTCTATCAAATACATTTTGATGCCGATGTAGGTTGAAGTGTTTGTGATTGACAGCCACAATTGCGCAAGATCACCGTAGCAATAGAGTATTATTTGTATTGGAACACACTGACAACAGGCTGTTGTGTTGGTTTGAGGAGATGATTGGCTTTTAAGACTGATTTTATATTTATAGTTGAAAATATGGTACATTGTTGTCTACTGGTCCATTTCAAATTCATTCTGACTCATTACAAACAAGCTTAGAGGAGTACATATTGACTCATATGATGGGCAACTCATTCACTGGCAAGCTATAGAGACCCACGTGGAGAAATCAAATTCCAGTGACTGACAGAAAGTTATGCAGCATGTTTGTATGTTTATTATCTTCCCTGTCTGTCACAAAGAGCTCACTAAGAAACAACCATGAGCATAAATATTCAACACTACAGCTAGACCTCATGTGTCATGTGTAACCAAGAACAGAGGTGTCTTTCCATAATAATGGCAATCAATATTTACCTCCACTAAGGAAGCTTTGTTTTCCCCCAGAGTTTGGTTATTTGTCAGCAGCATTATGCAAAAAGTTCTCAACTGACTTGTACCGAACTTTTTCAGGAGCATGGGGACATGGTCCAGAGTGGAACCTGTTAAATTATGGGTCAGATCTGAATCATTTAGTATGAAATAGAATTTCTTTTCCTCTAAAGTCTGGTATATTTTTTTTTCTTCTAGTTAGGCCCACTTTTTAATCAGTGCCTTCCAGTAGTTAAAATGTACACCAAAGTCCAGTCAACAGCTTTCATAAGAAGATAAATGAGCCAAACCAAATAGCCCGTGATGTGACTGATTTCTGAAGAGCAAGTTTGAAGCTCAGAGGTAGCTGCTCTGCCGTCGCCATCTTGGGAGTGCCTGGCTCAACCGAAGCATGGCCGTGAGGTCACGTCCTGCAACTTGAATTAGCTAAAGTGACGCCAAGCACATAGCTAGCGGTTGTAATGGCACCAACCCGCCACTCAAAGCCTCCATGCCTATTATGCATTACTTAAAGGCTTAATAAAATATGAAGGGATGAGCTATTTGAAAAATTCAACCCCTGTACAGTTTTCATGAAGGCTGAGTTATCAGACGTATGTAATGCCCTCCATCCTGTCATCATGTGGATGGGGGCCAAACAACCTGACCCACTGTGTCAGTCTGTCAGGATTGCTTTCCCAGCTAACCTCAGTGTCAGCACTCTGATCTGATTGGTTAGGCTTGTAGACACATTTCCACCAATGAAGTAAATGACCTGAGGTAGCTTAATCAGCCATGATGATGGTGCAGGGCAATGTGAGGGCATTGTTATTCAGTGTATCCTACAATGAATTATTTATACCTTGCTTCAAGGTATGGTTAGATTTGGTGAAAAGAGTGCAGACAGCAGCATAAATGGTAAAGAAGGAGCTTCAGCTTTTGTTGTCATAGCAGCAGCTTTATATAAGTTGGCCTGAATAGTTAGCATGGTTGTGGGTCTTTTCCATGATGGTTGATATTTGTTGTTAACTGTTGTCTCCTGTAGTTTGAGTTGTGTCAGTGTAAGCAGAAATATTCAGGGCTACACATGATTGACTGAGTAAATGCTAAGTTTCTGGAGCCTACTGAAATGTCTCTTTCTTAAGATGTGCGTGTGTTGTTGGTGTTAGTGGCACTTATTGGTATTGGTGCTTAATGTGAATCTTACCACAACTTCATAACATAAGAGTATTTAATAGTAACGAATTAGCACATAGAATGAAGCACTGAAAAAAAAATTTTTTCAGTTGGAAATTTTAATCAAAAAATTAAGTTCAGAAATAAGATCTTATCAAATATTTGCAGGTTGATGATTCTCTGTTAGTGTAAATGTAATTTCTTTGGGCTTTGGAGAGTTAGTTGGACAAAACACAATATTTGATGATTTTGGAGGTATTTTTCTTACAATATTGTGACATTTTATAGATCAAAGGATGAATAAGAAAAAATCAACTGATTCATTTATCATGAAAATATGAGTACATTGCATTGAATTTCATGTAATTGCAAACAAACTTATTTAAAAAGCTGCCCATTTTATCCTGCATCCTAATTATCTCCAGGTTTGACTGTGCCAGTACGCTGCACAGTTTCTCTTTACTCCTAAGCAGCTCATCTCTCTTATCAGAGGCAGCTTCAGTGTTGAGACAAGGTAATTAGCTGTTAAGAGAGGAGCCAGCATCGAGAAGGAGAACAGACTCATCTGCTTTTCAATCAAAGGCTGTGCACTCTGGTCGGGACCTGGAGAGAACACAATGCACCAGCAGAACAAGGATGCCTCCTCATAACTTGTGCTGGGAGAACAGATACTATTAATTCATTTATTTTGTGTTGGAAATAAGTATCCACATTTGGCTATTACTCTGTCATTAGTCATTAGTAATAATGAACTAATCAATAGAGGACTTTGAATCTTCTTTCATCACTTTATTTATTTCTAGATTTTTTATGCAGACCGAAAAGCAATGGGACAGTGAACACCCAGTCGATGTGCTGCTGGCACAGACAGAAACAGACTGCTGAACATGAGACAGCTGCACACTCAGCTTTCATTGCATGACAAGTAATTTAGGACACAGATGATCATACCTATTTTATCTTGCTTTAATATGAGGTAGCCAAAGTCTGCCAGAGATAAACTGCAGAAAAGTGCAGTACCTTTTGTATGTTGTATAAGAAGGCATGAATTCTACTGCCTGTGGTCAGTGACTCATAGCATCCCACACCACACACACAGTATTTCTTGTATTACAAGACAATACCCTCCTCAAGTCTGTCAGTGTTTTGGTTACCTGGAACTATTTCAGTCAGAGGGAGCCTCGCTCCAAAGAGCACCAGCTTGTTTGTCTATTGATGATTTCCAGGCTCTGAAATCCTTTAACAACTCAATTTCCGAACTGTAATCTGACTATTAGAAATTTAAACCTGATCAGATGAGTTAACCTTTAATTTTCTTTGCTGACCTCCCTTCATTAGTATTTTCCTACTCAATATGAGTTTAATATTTTAGTCCCCGTGTCGCAGGCCTAACCAAGACATCAGAGTTTAAGGCGAGGGGGTTGTGTGCCTGTAGTAGCAGGACTGGCCTCCCTATTTCATCCTTTCCTCTCTATGCACATGCTTTAGCCTGCCCTCCTACTTTTCTTCTCTGACTTAAGTACTTGTGACAGGCAGAGCTGAGCCCCATCTATCCCTTCACATGCAAGACTGCTTTTTCAAACCTTTATTTACCAAGGGTTGCTTGACTCAACACTTCTGCTCTTTTCCAGCAATAGCCTCTGTACACATTCACCCAGTTGCACATATTCAAACGAGGAATGTGCCGTGCATTTTAATTAAGACTATTGTGCACCATAATCAAACTTTCAAGGGTATGGCCATTAAAGGACACAGGAATAAGGATTTTTAAAGATATTAAAGCCTTGACTTCAGGATGGAGGCTGAAGATAATTACCAAGAACTTAAAAACAACACAGCATTGTCCCTCTTTATTGCCATGTCTAGTAATCATTCACTCCTGATATTCTCATTAAGTTCCCCCTTTGTCATACTTTTTAATTAGCATAATAAAGTAACGGCACACACTTGAGATTTCTTTCAGATTTTTTTTTCAGTACAAACTAATCTACACAGTAGTAATTTAGCTGCCTAAACGGTTGTCTCTATCTCCAGCTCATATTAAACCTTGTTTATTTGTCATCTTTTGAATTAAATTGTTTTTTTGTTTTTTTTTGTTTTAAGCCATTTTCATAGCTCCAACAAATGATATCTAGGGCTGTGTGGTGCTTACTGTGTGTGTGTGTGTGTGTTTGTGAGTGAGAGGCCAAAAATGAACCTCCTCATAGCATTGGCCATGAATGCAAAGACAGTATGTGTCTATGGCTGTTAAACAACACTCGCTGGCTCCCAGCCCACTCGTAAATTACAGAGCGAAAGCCTCTCCCAAGACTGCCTTTAGTGAAACAGTTCAGTCAGTAAGGTTGTTTCCCATAACCAGTACTACAGCTGTCAGTTAACAGAGTTTTGTGGCTCAGAGACCAGATGTTTACAAATTATGAAAAGCGGCTTGGATAGGTTCATTAGCTTAGATAGACATCAGGATACTATTGGTACAGCTTTATAAGAGAACATAGTATTTAGAGCTGCAGTGATTTGTAAATTTATCGACTAGTTGATTGACAGAGAAAGAATAGGAGACTAAACTAAGTTTCTAATCAAGAAAATCATCAGCACATTGATTGATAATGAAAATAACTGTTAGTTGCAACCTTGATAGCATCTGTATTTTGTGGCATGTTTGAGGATAACAAGTAGTAAATTGACTCGATTCACAGTGTCTTCAGACTGGCTCCACCATCTTGCATTTTGTAACTCTTAGGACTACCTATTGCACCAAAGCTGTGGGCCTCATGTAAACTTTTCCTTAAAGTTAAGATGCAATTTCATTTGTTATTTGAGGATGCACACAATTTTTATTGCTTTTCACACTTAGGGGTTTGTTTCCTATCTTGGGGTTATAGAAAATTGTGTTGTGTTGGTCCTCTGGCTGTGTGTTAACACTGTGGGAAATTGTTTTCCTGCTCAACATCAGTGTTTTCAGCCTGTGCTATGTCTAAACGATGGAAAGTGCAGCTCACATCTAACCAGTTCTTTCTCTTTGATCATTGTTTGGACCTGTTTGGATTGTTGGTCCTGTTGTCATATCATCCTGTCTCTGCCCTTCGGCTGTCATGCACTTCCTCTGTATTCTAAATCTTTCTAAAACTAAGATTGTTTTTATGATTGTGATGATTCTGTGTTAAATCTGTATTGCAGTGTCAACGTCACTGAAAAAGCAACACATCAGTTGGTAGAAATATTGTACACATGATTTATAGCACACATACTTCTTCTGTTGCTTTGTTTTTTATCACCCACTGATGAATGATATATATATTTTTTAAATATATATATATATATATATAAGCATTTAATTTTTTTTTAAATTGTGGATATAAACTGTTTCTGGAAGTTCACTGAATGAAATAATTTTAACATTGGTGACAAAAGAAATCGTGCATGTATTCCTGGAGGGCACAGACGACTGCCTCTGTGCCTCGGTGTGCTCATTTTTAAAATGTATTTATAACTGTTTTTACATTGTTGCCTCACATATTGCAGCACAGTGGTGCCACCATCTCTGTGGCATGTTGTTTCCCTGTGTGTAGAAAAGCTTGACAGACTGTCATCTCTTCAACATGTCAGCAGGGGCTCATTAACAACCAAATACTGTACCACATGACTGCATGTTTGTGATGGTGTGGGACTGGGTTATGTCTGTATTTATAGTATATACTACATAATTTCATGCGGTTAAAAATGTATCACGTTGATTGCAGAGTACGCACAAATTGCCATTGTTGACAGAAGTAACTACATGACTACAAACATGACAATGCCTCTCTCCATTGAAGCTTATTCATTCCCACAACCCACATATGATGTCTGACAACTGCAAAGGTTTTCTTTGTCATTACTCACACAGTGTGTGCATTCAACCAACTCTATGAAACCATCATACACAAAGAATCTGTTGTTGGCTGCACAACAGTATTGAATGTACAATGTATTTACATATGTTGTTCCTGCTCCTCCAATTTCAGGTTGAGTTTTTACTTACTGTGTGTTTTTTATGCTCATATCAAAGCAGCACTTACAGCATTAATGAGCAGTGGAGATTATATAGCTCTAATGTATATAGCTCATACTAATCTGGTATAATTATAAGGGTATCAATGTTTCTCCTATTGCTGAAATATTTTCTTTGGGATTTTGAATCAATAATCAAATTGATCATTACTTGCAATCCCAATACTTTAATGTATTGGAAATAGGTATTTTTATGTTATGCTGCTACATTATTATATATTGTTTATACTACGTTGTTATACAATTATGGACATTTTATGTTTTAGGTGCAATGTGTGCCTTTATTGGTTTTGTGTACAAATGCCAAATGTGTACAAATTCTTTCTTAGGTTTATTTTTCTTTCAGTGTTAAAAAAGAAAAACAAATAATTCACAGTTAGTACAAAGACTTGGTGTCAGTTTCTTTGAGACGGAAAGGTTGGGTTTTAATAATGGAAACATTTACAAAATGCATTTACATTGCAGTGCTACAGTGGGTTTGTATGCCTGTATACTGAGGTGATCCTATTCCTGGCATATTTTAGAAACATTAATCATAAAATCTGCTGTTGAATGAAATTGGGTTAAATTGCAGTGGATACTGCTTTCTTCCCTTCTGAGTTACACACATCAAAAGCATCACAGCTACACAGTGTTTTACTAATATGCAGCAGTACTTCATTTCATAAGTCATGAGCATTATGTTTTCATAAGAAAGGCAATGTAATTATTGCATCATGGAGTTCACATACAGGGAGTTCATAAGGTCACAACTGTGAACTTCACAGAGCCAACACCAGCTCACATTGCTGCTCAGCGTTGCTGAGAAACTTAAGTTTAGGAATTTTCAGCAGTACATATAGGCAAGAAATCACATGTCACATTTATGTCTGGAGAAATGTTTTAGTTGGATCAGTGGTATTTTATCAGATTGTTGCTTAAAAGCATGGTTGACGGTAGATGCTATGATGAGCAAGACTGGAGCTTCTGAGAAAGAAATTGATGAATTTACTTTTTATTTCTAAGGGTTTACATTTAGGGAAATGTATCCCTCACCACCTGACATCACCGGAAGATAATCTATTTGTTGGCAAAAATATAATTTGTCGGCAAAGCTGGTTACTACTCTGAAATTCCAAGAAAAGCTGTGAAAAATTGGAATGATTGAACTGAACTGAAAAACCCTTTGGCCAAAGTTTCAAACATGGATTTTCTTCTGAAAAACATCTTTATTTACTTAAAGTACTGCACAACTTAGAGTTTAAAACACAAATCCCAGTGAGCAGATGGTCATTGGATCCCACTTCTGTGTGTATTTGTGTAACTGTGATGTGATCGTTGTTGTGCTTTTTACCTTACTTGATATTCTGGACATATTTCTATGATTTTCAGACAAATGTACAACCCCCAAGCTTTCATTTTGTTGTCCCTGTGTGGGAGATGAGGTGCTTCATCACAGAGATAAACATGCAGACTGAGGGACGACTACAGGAAAGAAAAGGCACACGAGAGCTGCTTGTGAAGTACAGATCAGTTCTTGTGAAGTTGCTGTGATTAATCCAGTGCTGCAATTTTTTTTTGCAGAGGGCAATTTGGTTTGTGCCTTCACGGGGTCCTGTTTCCCTGCTGGGTAGACAAAAGATGAATGGACCTATCGGGCCTATTATGGGGTATCTCCCTTCTCCATCACTATAGGGGCTGGTTGATGCTGATAATCCTCTCCTCACTGAGAGGATCCTCTAATCCCTGCTAGACACAGGTGTCTGGCCTTGTGCATTTGTCAAGATGGCAAATGCACTCAACAGTGTGTGAAAATACATAAATACTTACACAAGGCTAAACACGTGGAACATTGTCTGAATGATGAATGTCTGGTGGAGGAAACATAATATCTCATGGCATTTTAAAGCAGTAAAGGTGACGTTGTTGCCCATTTGCTGTATCCATTTCCCAGTTAAACATGAACATCAATAACAATAGTGAATGCAGAGTGAAAGAAATTAGATCAAATAATCATTAATCTTTATATAATTTGAAGCAACTTGTGTTGCTCTAGCTGCCTGTACCTTCTCTCATTTTCACAAACAATCTGAGTTGTGCTTGAAATAAATCATCTTTTTCATTTTAACGCCTATGGTCACAGCAAGTGTGTCTCTCTGTGCTCACTTCGAAGTTTGCACATTGGTAAGTGCGCTGGATTTGAATTACAATTTCAGAGACTGATTTCAAGGGCCAGCGTGGAAAGTCCTTCTCTCCGCAGCTTCTCTGCGTTATTCATAATCATTAGTGTACACATTTCCTCAAGTTAGCAACTCAAGCTTTTTCCTAACTATAGAAATGTATTTTAGAGCTAAGTGTGTGGAAATGAAAAATGCTGGTAATAACAAACATAATCAGGAGAGTGGGTGCCTTAAGAGTGATGAATGCCATTTGTTGTTGTGCCCACAAAGGACTTTAAAAATAGATTTTCTTCACATCTTCCCCATTAAGAAAAGTCTTATTTTCCAAAATTAAAATAACTGTCATCATTCTTCCTGAGTTTAAACTAATACTATTCTGATGGTGAATAAGTAGCCTATTTTCCTGTCCTCACAGTAGGAATGCATTTTCTTCTTGGCCTTGATTTTGCTTTGTGGTTGCCATCACTGCAGTCAGTGAATGGTCTGTTCACATTTTCAGCAGTCTCAGTAGCTCTCAGTGTTGCAACACCTTCAGGTCCAAACGCCTGTCAGTGCAAGGGCAGTACAGACTTTGAGTCATTCTGATCTTCTGTATACAAATATGCTACTGTGCAATAATATGTAGAAGAAATGTAGTATAGCTGAGCTAAGTCTAACACGCTTCTGGGTCTTTTCTCACCTGTTAAACTTTTGAATTCTGTTTACATATAAAAGATGACATTCTTGAATGGATGCATAATATACAGTGGGTTTTTGGTTTTGTTGGTTAAGAATCAGAGTTGCATTTGTTTAATTAGTGACATATTACAAATCATGGGTCAATGCTGCTCTCGTAGTCATTTTGGATTTTTACACCATTGTCCTAACAAGCCATTATGTGGAAAACAGATCATTATGCATTAAAATGGGTTCAGATGCATTTAAAAAAGGGGGTCTTGTTGTGGGAATAGTGCTTTTTCCTTTTTCCTTTTTTTCTCAAGTCATATTGTCTTTTTTGAAAATATTCATGCTTGGAGAGCCTCATTCTGAACACAAGCCAGTGTTTTAATGATGTTTCTCTTTTTCTCATCCCCCAAGCATTTTCTTTTCCAGTCTACATTGTTTTCTATATTGAAAACATGTGAAAAAAGGAAACAATTGTGCATTCGCTCATACTTCTCCCTATATTCTGTGTGCAGAGATCAGATTGTGTTCGATAAATAATATTAGGAGGTCACTGGAGGTCAGCTAAAATTTGATTATACACCAGACAAACACAAGTAAAAAAAAAAAAATACAATCAACATTGGGATGAACTTTGGACTTTAGCAGCAGCAGTTTTGTTCTGTTCTGTTGTCTGTATTCATCACAACAGACACAATAATGGTAATAAACAGTGTGTTCAGTGTTCAGTGCTCGGGGGGTCAAAAAGGTGACTTTAAACCTTAGTTTTAACAGACGTCAAATAAGTTGCAGAAGTGGCCAGAAGAAAAATTGTTTAAATCCTGCAAATTGTTGAATTAATTTTAAAATCGGCTGATGAAAAAAATTGATTGTTAAATAGTGTTGTTGCATGGCAATTATTTGCTGTTAATCCAGGTGGGTTTAACTGGCACTCAGCTACATGGCTGTATCAGCTACTGACAGTCAACATCACAAGAAAACCTTGACTGCCAACAAAAAGAAAGGATGCAGACCTTACCTGAACCCCAGTGGACCTCACTTGCGTTCTGGTTGTCCAAAAGAAACAGTCCCGCTCCACTCGCCCCCATTGCATTGCTGCTCATCGGACTGTCATCAGCTGTGCAGTGAGCTCATTGTTTTCATTATAACGTAACCCGGTTAAATGCTTGATTTCATACTGCACAGTTGCATTTTCTTTACCTTCATTTGCAGCACGCTCTCCATATGTCTACTGTCTCTCTTTGGCAGCTTGAAGCTCAGCAGCTCATCAAAAATGAGGAATGATAGATTGTGACCACATTAGATAGAGCCAAACAAGATGAAAGGATATTTTGAGGGTGTTCAGCCTGTTATTGTCTCAGTTACATGGATTGAGATGAGTCATTTATCTGATTTAACTGACTTAACACTATCCTCAATGCATCAATATGGAAGAACCAAGCTGCAGAAGATACAGTTACAAGAATGTGTTCAAATGTTCAGTTCTGTCTCTTGCAAATTATGTTCCCAAACTGTCCAAGTAATGTATCAACAATTTCACCTAGATTATATTTGTATTAGCACGTATTATTTTCATTAGAAAAATGTTGGATTTCTCTTAAGAGACAATCTATCACACAGTTCAAGCTATTCACTTGTGGTTGAACCACAGAGATTCAGACCAATCAGCATCCTATGAGGGAGGAACTAAGCTAACTCGATAGCAAAGCGCCTCAGACTGTGGTTTGTTGTGCTGTCTTTCCTACTCTGACAGATGGTCCATTCAATCAGTTGCCAAGCATTTCATGAAAGTGGCAGCCCTTTTCCAGTTTACAACAAACCCTTCCTTAATGATTCTGAAGTGCATCAGGTTAGCCAGAGAAAGTTTCTGAAAGGAATGATTGCATATTGAATATCTTGGCCATCAAGTTATAGAGTATTTAATGGATGATAGAGAATGTACATTCAAGCAATGCTGACAGCTTTATTTTTCAAGGTAGCATCTTTGTATGTTCAGCACATGTCCTCAACTGATGTCAAGGTCTGGCTGTTCAGGGAATTCTTGTGTGCTGTGAGTCGCTCATCTATTGTGTAGGTTTTAAAAGAGCAGTTTGCAGAGATGTATTGCAAAGATGTCATGAAGGTGTTATTATGTGAGGCAAGGTGTGCTCATCATATACACTATGCGTCAGCAGTGATAAGAATTTTATCACTACCTGACACGTCTTTTCAAACCTGTGAAATGTGTTCAGTGTGTTTGAGTTCATGTAATAGTATTATGTAAATTGTATATATGTAGAATATATATTAGTTTTTTTTTTTTCCAGTCCATGTGATCTGTATTTTATTGGGCTGCAACTAGATTATTTTCATTTTGTATCTTATGTAATTTATCTTTTATGATACTCAATGATTACTCCACCAACAGTGGGACCAGTTGTATAATTGTGAATGTTCATGACTGACTGACTGACTGACTGAGTAAATGATAGGGTTGACTGTTCATGGTGAGTTGGAGTTTCCCCATTGGCCTTTCAAGATTAATAGGTATAAATAGTTTCTATTGAGAGGATGGAAGGCATGTTGGCCATCAACACAGTCTTAACAGGTTGCACTTCAGACACGATTTCATATTTGTTTCATTGTCATTGTGTTTCATTGTTTGATAATAGAAACAGAAAAACCTACAACTAATACAACTGTACTGGAAATGTGGCTGTATTAGAACACTATGTGAGCACAGAGATAGGAGAGAAGCAAACAGATAAAGGGCTGAAACCAGGTGACACTAGGCAGAATACAAATATGACACAATGCTGTCAGTTGTTTATAGCACTTCCACAACAGTTTTCAATTAATCTCAGTTTTTGCACATCCACTTTACTTGGTCCAGCCATGTACTCGGTTTTGATCTCATCTTGTTTTCTTAGATTTCGGAAAATGGAGAAAAACCTTTTTCCAAGGTGAGGTCTCAAGTCAGCTTGTTTTGTCTGAACGACAAACCAAAACAAAAGATATTCAATTTGTAATTGGATAAAAAATTGAAAAAGCCCAAATTTTCACGTGACAAGCTGAAGCTACAGAACATTGATTATATATATTAAACAAATGACATTCTGTGAAATGTCATTTATGTGTTTTATGCTATTTTTTTATCTAGACTACAGTCTAAGATGAAGTGAACTGAGCCAAACTATTGATTTGAAGAAAATTCATACTGAAAGTTAAAACATTCAAGTCCTCTTTCTAAAGGTAGAACCCCAAGAATGCAGAAAATTGCTGATCTGTTGTTTCAATAATATTTCAGACGCTGCCGTCAGCAGAGAGGAGCGAGGATTGGGGATCACTGTGACCTTCTCAGTGGCCTCAGTGTGTGTTGGCATGGCATGACTGATGCAGATTATCATAGTTGGAGAAAGCCAATTACTCTGGTCATCACAGCGCCCTCAGGGCCCCTCTCGGTGAAATGAAATGCATTACAGAATTCTCTGTGCATCCTTCTGGCAGCGTTTTATATTTCCTCAATGCTGATCTCCCTAGTTTGAGTGTTAATAGTGCAGTCAATGGGACCCTCCTGCACCTCAGAGCCCCCCCTGGCTCGGATGAGCTTCTGCTCCACAAAGCAGGGAGGTTGTGTCTTTTGGAGAAGCAGATGAATTACATTCTCCTGTTTGTCTTCTCTCTCTATTCAAGACAAGGCCTTTCTATTTTTGCCCTTTCTTAACTGCTCTTCTCAGCGTCCTTGAACAACTACAGAATGAATGGATGAATAAGTCGTGTCGCAGGGTTGAGGTGTGCTGTAGCATTTTTATGAACAGGACAAACAGCGACTGATCAGACCTATCTTTGGTTTTGATTTCAGAGAGGCAGAGATCACACACAGCGACGCTGCATCTCTAGCATGTACAAAGACTACAAATCAAGCCGAGTCACAGGTAGGAGGCCTGGATGTTTTTATGTATATGTTAAGTGTATATATTGGTGTTTCCATTGCTTTCTGCTCTAGAGCATCAGAAGCATTTGGTCTAATGAATGCTGAAATTTCACAGAACATAGAGGATTTCCTGGTCAGATTTTTTTGCCTCACTCCCAAACAACCTAGTTAGTTGCCTTCTAAATGTCTTTTTAGTAACTTCCTCTGAGGAGATTTGGCTTCTTTTCTGCTTTAACCTCTGAACCTGCCTCACTCCTTCCTGGATTTGAACCATCCTCCTTTAATCATGTTTATTTTATCTATATTCATCCTGGTTTCTTTTTGTGCAGACATCAACATTTGTGGCATCCAGTCATTTATCAGCATCATGGCTTCTGATTTAAAGTGTTAATCTCATTTCATCTCACACACATGCTTCATATAGCACTCAAACATAAAGAACAGTGACACACAGACACGCAATATGACAAAAATTACATTAAGGCTCATTTTACTTGTGAGTCTAGATATGCTAACAGAGCACTGTTATCTGGAAGATGTTTTCTATCCAAAGTGATCTCCTGCTGTAGGGGTACTTATGTGAATTGGTTGCCTAAATCAAGATTTTTCAACTTGCACAAAGTTGGAAGAATAATCACAACACATCAAAGATGGTACAGTAACTGGGATTCTGGCACAGTGAATCTTGTTAGCACCTGGGTGAAAATTGTGAGATAGCATTGTGGGTAGTTGTTTGCCACAGATTGCACTAGTTTACTGCCCTGAAACAAAATTCCTTTTTATACCATTGAAGACCTATGCCTCTGGGTATCCTCGTCTAGAAATAGTTTCATGGCCAAAATACTTTATGCTCAAAAAATGAAAAACTGAATTCTTCTTGAACACAACATTTGGCCTACTTGGACTCAAGTCGACGTAAGATAGGATCAGACAATACTAAAAGAAAGTTTTGTGCCAAGCAGCCTTACTGATCTTTGGCAATGGTTCTATGGTTCAGTCAAAGGCCAGTACATTTACAGAAGTCTTTTTTTTTTCTGAGATTGGAAACTGCAGTGGGAGGTTTAGGTTATGTGAAGCAGTCTGTACTTTTGCAGACTTTAGTTCCAAGTGCAACAATGATGACTTTGTTCTTTAACTGATAATCAGATGTCATTAATAAATGCAAATTGTGACCAAGCCCCTAATTCATTCACATGATCATGCGTTCATAGTGCATGGGCTTCATCTGCAGGGCTGTGTAGGGTGCATTGCATCTCTGACACTTGGAGAGCAGACTGACAGCATTATAGCATTATTTTTAGCAAAGCTAGCAGCATGGCTTTAGGGATGGCAGTGTTGGTCTCTGAGGGTTGGTCAGTCCACCACTTTGGACAAGTTCTGATTACTTCGGGAAGGATTGCCATGACATTTTGTGCATCCATGCACACAGTCCTCAGAATGAATCAGATTGGTTTTGACGATCTCCTAACTTTTCCTGCCACCATGACATTTGCAGCCCGCAGTGAAATATTTCAACAAGCATTGGATAGATGAAATTTGGATCATTCATGTTCCCCTAATGGTGAATTGATCCTCTGACGTTTCATCACTTCCATCATTATGCCAAAATTTATGCCAATGAGCCTTCGCTGTACTGTGTGTTTTGTGCTGATCAGCAAATGCTTGTATACTAACAAGCTAAACTAAGGTGAACATAGTAAACAATATTGCTGATTAACATCAGCATGTTAGCATCATTGTAAGCATGTTATCATGGCAATATTAGCATTTAGCTCGAGGCACAGCTGTGCACAACCTCACGGGCTGCTAGCATGACAGTGGACTCTTAATCTTGTTATCATATCTTTATATCAGCTGTTAGTCTGCCCTATGATTCTGCCTTTTTTCTGAAAATGCATGTAATTTACATTTTAAGTGCACAATTAAGAAAAAAGGGACAAGAGTACTCATTAAATAGACATTTAGCTGCTGCATAATCATGCAATACATAGGCTAATATCATGCACATAGCATTATATTAGGCGTTAGGCATGGTGCTGCAATGTCTCACCAAACTGTTATTGTATTTTTGAAAACAATGGGATCCTACAGTACGTTCTCTGAGAATAGAAACTGAACCGAGTACGAAACTGACAGATTGCTTAAGAGAGTGGAAAGAAAAGGGGAATGAAAAGCGCTTTTCTTGCTGGGCTTTGGCCGATGAGTGTGTCCTTTCCCATTACTCTCACACAGCGCAATATGCAGGTCAGTCAGGTGATAATGAATGCTCTGTCTGATACTTGGCCTTTCTCCCTCCCTCCTGCTTGTCTGGTCTAGTCTCTCTATTGCATCCTCTCTCTTTCTTCACCCTTTTACACTGCAGAGTCATCTATAGTATCTAGTATATATTACTTTCGCGGTTTTAATTATCTGGCAATCTCTTCTTCTTTTGTTCAGGGGCGTCAGGCAGTTTAAAGGTGTCTCAGGTCAGTTTGTGTGACAATGAAAATGTCAAGTTTTCTGTTGCTTCCTTCATTAATTAAACACTGACTTTATGACCTGTGGAACCTAATTTCGTAAGTCTTGTATGAACAAAAAATAAAGACACCTTTGTTGATAGATCATTTGCTTTAGCCTTTACTGTGCACACAGAATTGAAAGAACTAATCAAATTCTGTGCACAACAACCCCCACAGCAAGACTGTGCAATAGGATGGGATGTAATAATGCATTCCACCAGCGTTTTGCTAACATACTTGATACTGGGTTCAAGGTTTGATATTTCTAGTAAACAATAAAATATGAATGAAATGAAAATTATAAATCAAAACAAAAACAAAATAAATTAAATGCAAGCTAAATGCAAGCTATCCGTGCCATTTCAAATAGAAAGAACACTTAATGAGTTTGTAATGCTTTTGAATTAAAATAAATTGTCTTGTTAGTTAGTTAGTCTTGTAGTTTTCTTCAGGATTGCACCAATTGATTGGCCAGCAGTCCCAACTGCTGATGAATGATCATTCTGAATATTGGGAGAGTTTGTTTACACTGGTGCTTATTTGTTTCTCACTCTTTTAGTGAGTTGGGAAATCAGTGTGGTTAATTTGCAAACATTAAAAAGTCACCTGGAAGGTATGTCACATAAAACATTGAATTTACTGCATCAAAGTGATTAGACATCAGGGATGTTGGTTGTCTCCTGGTGTTGAAAAGTTTTTCATATAAATAACATCAAATAACTGATGACAACCCATCAAAGCGAGATAATGGCTTCTGTCATGTTAAGAGATTGCTTTACAGTGGCAATATGTGCAAAAAGCTTTTTTCAAAAATATGATTGAACTACTCCTTGATTGTAGAGAAGCAGAGCTGTTGGCAACTCATGACATATTGGTGTTATGTGTAAAAAAGCATTGTGTAGTTTCCATTATTTTTGAATTTGCACATGGCTGTTCATGGTAGAAATGGACCATGAAATCTTGGCTCACTCACTTTGGAGGAGGCATCTTTATTTCTCTGAATGAAGAAAAAAAAAAAAAGGTTTCTGTTATCCTATAAACAATGGACTATTCCAGACTGACTATTCTGGCATCTTCTTAGGCCCACAATAATAGTGACTGTTCATTTGCTATTCAAAACTGACTGCATATTTAATAATTGCAGTCATCAGAAGAGAGATGACCAATGTGCCAATATGCAGAATAAGTGCTCTGTTCTCAAGAAACATGCAAGAATGGTTCTTCAAACTCAGTGAATTCAACCACAGGGTCTCCAATGTCTCTTTATTCCACATTCTTCAGCCTGTTTTTTTTTTTATTTTTATCATTATTGTTGACCTCTTGGTGGGAACTAGAGGTCTGGCCGCAAAACATTACCTGCCTTTCTGTTAATGTTGACTTGGGGGCAGTGAATTTGATGCCTGTGCAGGGCTGATGGTACATTTGGTGCCAGGAATTACAACCAGCTTGCAGCACAACAAAATGCCAAAATGCACCACAGTGCCCGCTTGCTCCCATCAACTGCTTTTGCTTGTATCAAAAAAACTTACAGCATTTTATAGAGTGTGGTAATGTTGTGGAACCAACAAACACGATTTGTCATTACCTCTTCTTGTGGCTATATTGGTGGCAATGTATGAGTGAGTGTTTGAGTCAAGTGATTCTCTGCTGTGAATGATGTTGGGGCAGCGAATGCTGTTAACAACATTTCAGCTGAGCAGAGTGGTTAACAGTTGTTTTGCACTATGTTTGAGACCCATTTCCATCAATATTCATGCCAAGGAAAAATCCTCTAGAGATAGCCCTGGCCTCTTTTTGGATTTAGCTGGTTTCCAGAACAGATGCTGTCATCACCAAGTTACCTACAGTGTCTCCCTCCTCTCACATTACCATGAAAACCATGGCAAACGTAGTTCTGCACCTCAAAACATGTTGGCTCCAGTTACTTATGGCGCCTTGTCTCTCCTCCACAACTCATTAAATTCATCCAAGTAGGAATACACTAGAACCTGAACTGGGACACTCTGAAGCTCACTTAATGAGGTGTGACTTAAGATGGCGAGTCACCTCAACCTTTCCTGTCCAGATGATCATCTGCTAACCATCAGTCAGGAGCAGAAATGTGAGGCAAGGAAGGGAGGAGGAGAAGAAGAGATAGGTAATTAGAGAGGGAAGTATTAAGGAAGATAGAGGTCAAAGATAACTAGCGATATCCCAAAAGACAGAGATGTCCCTCATCCTCCAGACACATTTCTGTGCTTGCTATCTTCCTCTATAGAGGGCAGTGCAGTTAATGACATTTCACTCGTGCCTGAGCTGCAAACACACCATTCAATGATCTCAAAATGGACGACACTAAATACCACTGCAGTCACTTAAAACTGATAGGCCTTTTGCTGAGCAGAATCTTTTTTTAAATACCATCCTCTCTCTCTGAAGACCTCGTGGAACAGCTGAACCAAGTTGTTTGGCTGCAAAGGGCATATTGATACAGCATGGTGCACACTTACAAAAGAAAACAGGACTGTGTGATTTTCAAATTACTCGGTAGAGTTAAACAAATGGTGCCAATACCTCACGGGATAAATAGTTGTAAATGTTGTTTAATGGGAAAGGAAATATTGAATAAAATGAATCCTTGTTAAGAGGAAGGCTTTGCCTCTCAAAGCCCTTGTAAAAATTTTACTATGATAGTTGTCAGTAAGGCCCAGCGTCCATTTAATATGCAGTAACTAAATTTGAATTATTCATTATATGAGCAGAAGATTAGATCTAACTGGGTCGACCATTCTATACATTTCTGCATGCATATACAACCCTGAGATGAGCTGGACAATGTGGACTTATGCCCACATGCTTTGTTGCTTCTTTTTTTTTTTTTTTTATTTAAAGAAATGGTGAAATCTTTCAGCCAGAATTACTTACTTCACCTCACTTTCAAGTCAGACAGTTTATTTGACTAAAGAGGTCTCTAATGTCACCAAACACATACTCTCATTCAAAACCATAAAAGCAAACCAAGGCTGCTTTCATCTGCTGAGGCACAGAGTCAAATTAGTGTTTGATTTGAATGTTTTGCTACACTAAGCTGGCCACAGAAAAGAACATCATTGTTAAAAAAAAAAAATCAAGACATCAGACAAACATCATTCCCTAGGGACACTGAAATTGAATGAGAGCATGCACTGGCTGTTACTCATTACTAGTGGCTGACATAGGTAATTGAATTCTGCCAGGAGAACATTCAGTTTATTTATGACAAGTCTTTTCTGGTGAAAATGCAGACAGGGAAATAGCCAGCTAGTTGGTTGCTCTGCATGTGTTTATATCCCTAAAGGCAGATGATAAATAATGAACTCCTAACTGATAATACTGTGTTTGTGTCACCTGATGCTAAATTAAGGTCCCTGTTCAGAACTGGCGTTAACTGGCATTTTTAGTGATCTGATCACAAGTGAACGGCTCTAAGTAACGTCAGTCCACATACGGCATTAACATGCGTCTTCATGTGTGTCTTGAGTGACCACTTGTAATCGGATCTCACTCACCCGCTACCTCCCTTATATGCAAATAAACACATGTGGCTGTTTTTAACCAATCCAGCTCTTCTGTCGATGTGTAGGCGTGAGGGAGAGAGTGAGGTTGAGGCAGGAAGGGGTTGAGAGAATAATTGTTCCATGCACAGCTCATGAAATATTTTCAGTTCATTATGAAACTGTGGCGGGACTAATTTGACTGTTGACTGTGGCAGAGGATGTCAGTAGAGTTGGCAATCTTCAGTGTGACCCAGTCACCTCTGAATGTGGTCTGAGTGATTGGATCTCAGTTGTGTCTTCAATGGGTCTTGGGTGTGTTCACATTTGTATTTAAAACTGTCCACTTGTAATTGGATCTCCTCAGATGGATGTTAGTACCAGGTCTGAACAGGGCCTAGGTTTATCTTAAATATAAGATTTTGTGAATTTGTGTGTGTGTGTGTGTGTGTGTGCGTGTGTGTGCTGTATCTCTTTTAAATAGCCTACTTCAAAGGGCATGTAAAGTGGTGAATACAGCGTTGTCCATCCAATATTTTTCAATGGTTAGGCTGTAGTCCAAATGTTAGGAGGACAGGTCCCCATATCATTGTCATGTTTCTGAAAGCTTTCCAAGTATGCTCATAGCAGCAGCCTGAATTATACATTTTGGGCAGTAGTTGTCCAAAAATAAGTGAATTTCACCTGGATTTGTCTTCAGGACAGTCTATCAAATTTTAGTTTGAAAGTGTGTGATTTCTATAAAACGTCGAAGGGAAAAAGAACCTGAAACCTAAAACAGTCTGCATATAATAAGAAACCAGTTAGAAAGGAGAAAGAAGCTTCTCATGGTTGTTTTCTAGAGTGGCCTGGCAGTTATGGTTCTTGTTAAAATGCACCTGCAGTGCGAAGTTGTCAGCTGATGAGATCATTTTAATTCTATATTCCATATGTGAGATTGATTTTAGTGCAATCATTAGGTATGTATCCTGATTGTCCTTCAACAATGGCTGACTGAAAACAGACTGTTTTTGTTTCCTGGAAATAACAATGCATACTGAGCAAACACTGTTATTTACCAAAGAAGAAGCCTGGTTTATTTTTCTGAATCAGTCAAACCTGTTTAGAGAATCACTCACGGCATTTGCTGAGAATGGATGGAAGACGCACTCTTGTAAGTTACAGTCGAAACTGCGCTTTGAAACAGTCCAACACCTTGTTTGTAGAATAACGTTCTTCTGACTTCACAGTGGACTGGAAATTGAGAGCAGCTTTGAGCCTTGGGAAAAAGGAATGGCACTCTAGCCCTTGGTAAATACTTTTATTTACCTTTTGAAATGATTTTGTGATGGCAGTGGAAACAGACTTATTGGAGGGCAAATAATTTGACCCGGCAGATATTTTCTAAATGTATCCAAGGCTTTTTGACCTGAACCACACAACCCCAATTTTAGCTTGTATATATGTATGCAGATTTGTGTGTACAGGCATGTTTGAATACAGCCCTTGCTTTTGAAACCACACACACTCTGTTGCCAGTTTGCTCAGTACACCCAGTTAAAATTAATGCACTGTAATGCAACACTCCTGCAATAAATCCTACCTTCATGAAGGCCATAGTTTCAAGTCAACTTTTGGAAAGGTTGAGGTTCAGCAGTCATTCTTGACCCTGGAACTGGTACTTGACAAACAATAGGTGCATTTACATCCAGCTATTTTTATGTGCATTTTACCATTTGCACATAAAAAAGCCTGAGTGGAAATGCAGAAAATGAAGAAGGGGATTGAACACCTAACAAACATAAATTTCAGATTTATATCTTGTTTTCAACATTGTTTTTCACCATTTCAGGTTTGTTTGCGTTCTTGTGATTACATAATTTCGTTGCGCTTTCCTCTTCTACATTGGTTTAATGGCACCTGATGACAATTAGCACCACCGTCTGCTTCAGGTGTCCAAGTTCTAATATTTGTGTAATGGTAGTGCATGAAAAATGTACATTAATTATGTACATTCACCTTTTCTCTTGGCTATTTTCAGGAGAGTTGGTTCACATTTGCATCACGTTTGAATGAAAAAAGCTGACTAATCTCACCTCAAGGTAGATTTAGTCGCTGTCCTGTCCCTCAACTGCATCACATGGTCCCTATTAGCAGATTGTATTGGCGCAATGCTCTGGATTTGCTCAAAATCATGACAGGTTTCAACATGTGCAGCAACTTTATGGTAATTTGAATTGTATGGTACCGAGAGGTTTTTCTATTTGTCCACCCCATTTTTATTCCATTTTTTAGAGGGTAGACTAAAGACTAAGAGTGACACCTGAATCTGCAATTCTCTAATATCTCTAATGTTCTCAACAAAAACGAAACATTATGAGCTTCATGAGCATAAAATGTGTTGCAGGACTGTGGTATTAGACTGCATTAGTTGTACTCAGGTTTAAACTGCCAACAAATCTATCTACACAGACCTATTCATGCTCCAAATGCAATGGATAAGTACTTGGAAAGAGGTTTTCATTTTCTCATGGAAAAATTCTTATAGTATCAAATGAAATGTTCCAAAAATGAGCACACAGCTTATATCAACTTAAATGAATAAACCTTTTTGACATGTTGTTACCATTAGGAGTTGAATTAAATATTAACACTGAACAGTTGATGTCAGTTAACCTGAAGGGAGTTGAATGAGATCAGGGATAAATGGCTGACCAGGGCAGTGATACGTTAGACAGGATTCTCACGTTTTTTCTTGTCTCTGTACACAGCTTGTGTCTAATCATGGAAGCATAATAGTGTTTGTGCTGCTGTTTTGCTTGTGTAATTAATCTTTTGGATTTGTGTTGATCCAATCATGTATTCACACTCTCAAAAGTCATCTTTAACATATTTGTTTTGGCAGCATAAGCACAAAATTGTACAAATAATTGGGTGGAATACTTCTTAAAGAGTATGATTATCATGGGGCCAAGATGGCATCATAGAGAAAACACTAGCGGTTACAGTTTCTTCCTGCTCTACAAAAACAAGGAACAGAATGAGGACGCTCACATCGTGGAAGAAGCTGAACGTGAACACACTCTTCATGCAAAGGACAGAATAACCAATATCATTATGTAGGTTATTGATGCTAAAGCTGACAGTATTTGCAGCTATAAGGGATCAACAACCCAAATACAAGTGCTGAGAATTTGATTCAGTGAAGTGGAGGACAGAATCGCTCAAATGGACAATGGAATTGTTGCAGTTTAAAGTGACAAATCAAAAGTTTTGTAACTGTGATGCTATCATGGTGACAAAATTTGTCCTCAGACAGATGGACATGCAAACACTAGCCAAATGTACTGACAACCGCCTCGGTGTTAGTTCCCAGTACACACTAGGTGTTTTCCATGATCACACACACACAGGCTCAAAAGGTAAAAACAATACCAGCCCCACTATCATGGCTGGTAATAAATCAGCCTTGACAGTGGAGACTTAACGCTGGTATTCTTAAAGATAATACTTTTACATCTTACCCTTCCACTGAACTATTAACTCACAGTTTTAATGGCAAATTTGCAGGTTCATGCAAGAGGGCTGATCATATCTTATTCTGTTATGAAGAGATGTCAAAACTGGAAAAACAAAAAAACTTTAGATAAAGATCAGATAAAGAAGAAGCTTATATTAGCTCTCTGTCACCTAAATGTAATTTATGGAAAGAGATATCTCTTCTCAGATCAGCTGAATTGTCTCCTTATTTAAGATTCTGAGGAAATAATCAAGTATCCTAAACAGTTTTATAAATAAAGAGATGAGCCAGGGAAAGGTGTTGAATATGTTCCTAAAAATGAATAGAGTCCCTGCCTGTAGTAGTTGTTGGTGATGCTGAGGGCAAGATGGTTTATGAACATAGGTTGATTAATGACTGCTTCATGGAGTTTTACACAAATTGCACTCTGCTGAACAGACAAGAGATGTACCTCAATTAACCTGTCACCTTTTTTGCTCAGATCGATCTTGCAACACGTAAAAACAGAAAAGTCTTCTCAATGGCTCCATTACATGAGATGAAGTAGTTAATGCTATTAAAAATCTCCAGAGTTGGAAGTCATCAAGGCCTGATGGGTTCTGTTGTGAATTTTATAAGGAGTTTCAGGACCTGCTTTTAGAACCATTACTTGAAATGTTTAATCATTCATTTTCTACTGCAGAATTACCACAGACTCTTAATTAGGCTAAAGTATCACTTATATTAAAAAAGGGCACATGCTACTTTGTAAAATTCTACTACTCGTTTAGAAGACCTTTTTCCTCATACTAATTAAAGAAGATCAAACTGGTTTTATAACCACCAAAATTCAACTAATAATGTTTGACGGGTCTTTAATGTTATTCAGGCCTTTGAACAAAAATCTATAGATGGTCTAGTGCTTTACCCAGATACAGAGAAAGCGTTCAACCAAGTTGAGTTGTCTTTTCTATTTAACATATTTAAATGTGGTCTTTGTAATGATTTTATGAAATGGGTTAACTAGACAGGGCTGTCCTCTGCCACATATTCTATTTGGATTTGCTGTTGAACAGCCGGTTGTGGCTATTAGATGAACACCCTTGATGTATGGTTTATAGGATGGAAAGGTATTTCATAAGATAACTCTGTGTGCTGATGATGTCACTGCGTCTTCATCTAATCCTGAGAGATCAACCTCAGCTCTCATCATGACAGTCATGTTCATTAAATTTTCTGGATATAAGATTATCTTAAACAAATCAGAGGCTATGGGTAATCATTGCCAAAACTAATACCAACTGTTGCTCCCTTTGGTTTTGTCTATAGGTATTTTTGTTACCACATCATTTTATCAGTTGCACAAAGTCATTTTTGTTCCATTATTTGATAACATAACACTGTAATTCACTCTGTAATATAATCCATGGCATGTCTCTAATGTCAACTAATACACAGAAGATTGAAGTTGTATGGGAGAAAGGAATTGTCACTGACTAATGATGAGGAAACGTGGGAGGATATTTGGAGTTTCACCAAAAACATATCCATCTGTACTCCAACAAAAGCAAGCCAGTTTACAATTATACACAGAATACATGTATCCCCTTATCACAGACTTTCATTTAATCCCTCATTTTCTCCTCTTTGTCTCAGATTTAAAACCCAAAAAGGCACCTTAACCTCTTCCAAATTACAGCAGTATTTGGTTGAAATATTATTTATTATATATATAACTACTAAAACTAACTAAAGGTTATGTAACATTCTTACTTTAGCTGCAAGGAAAAATACATATTACAGTTGTCGAGAGATAAAGGCTGGTCTTTTAAGAGCTGGTGTAAAGTTATATTTGAGCTGGTTTCTTTGGAATATCTCACAGAGTCTACATACCAAAGCAGATCAGTTCTACAAAGTCTGGCCCTGTCAGCATGAGCTTGAACCTGGAATTATCTTCTAATTAGCAAGGAGAGTTAGTTGCAACATAGACTAGCTCCTGTAAGCTCACATGCTTGTGGACCTCAGCTGTTTATCTTTATGATTGCAATGGTGGGAAATAAATATTCATTCAATTATGATCCATTCTGCTTATCTGCACAGGGCTGCAGGGGGGCTGGAGCCAATCCCACCAGACATTGGGTACACCCTGGACTGGACACGTCGCGAGTCCATCACAGGGCTGACGCAATTTTTAGAGTCACAAATTTAACCTAATGTGCATGTCTTTGGACATGTAGGGCAAGGTCGGAGTACCCGGAGGGAATGCATGCAGGCACAGGGAGAACATGCAAATTCTACACAGAAAGGCCCCAGGCCTTGAAAATATCTTTTTTTTTTTTTCTAAAGTGTAATTATCAGAAACCTGGCTGTTATGCTGATGCAGGTGTCATTAGACTTCACAAGGTGTTACTTTACTGATTCATTTGAGCCTCAAACTGCGAAAGAGACTATATCAGTAACCAAATGAGAGGAATTCCACTTATTTCAGTAAATACCTTAATCACTGAAGGCAACTTGGACAAGTGCTCTCTTACACTATTTATTTTAGATCATAGAGTGTAACTTGAGCCTTAAGGAAAACAAGGCCGCCTCTCATTACAGTCTGAGCAGTCATGCTCAGCGTTGATATTGAACTGATAATCTCGATGCTTCTCCTCCTCCAACTGGCAAACTCCAGAATGACACCTTCTTAAAAGCTAAGCTGTCAAAAGTTTTGGACAGATTACCTGGCTATTTGGGGGGATTTAATGCTTGGCTGCATCTCAAAAGATGTCAATTTTATAAAAATTCAAACTTAGAAGAAAAAAAAAGGATCTTTGACCTAACTGGTTTATTTGCCAAGTCAAGTTCAGAGATCCCCCCTGTTCGCCCTGAATTTGCCGTAGGGGTAAACCTGGCTCTATGTGGCATTTCTCCTCGAAAACGACGTCCTCCTCAGACACTTTGCCGGCGCTGCAGCTCGCTCCTCGCGGCAGAGCGACAAAACAACAGGAGCAGGAGTTTTGTCAGCGTCCGTGTCGCCCACCAAGCACAGCCTAAAAACAGTTCGCCTGCACGCTGCGTGCGTCTCAAAGCGAACTGGTTTTCGGCTTCGGTCGCGAACCGGGCACGTCGTGAGGGCGGGCTCGCCGACCGTAGCTATAAGGTCCCGCTTTGACTGGCTGCTCTCATTGCAGTCCAGTCTGCCGAGCGGAGTGGACTGACTGAGGGACAAGCCCCGTCTCCATTCAAGGATTTTACTTCGTACACTTCGTCCTCCGGCAGAGGACCGACAAAAGAACCGCACCTCGCCTTCTGTGGACAATGTTTCTCTTGCAGTACACAGGTAGCTACACGCTTCAAGTTTTCTCCTGCTCCCGCTGCTCGTCCGCACTGTCTCCTCTCTCGGTTACAGTGACAGCAGAGATGTTGTGTTTCTTCTCTTTTTTTGTGTCCTCACACACCGACTGCCTGCACTTATGTGGCTGCAGGCTACAGGGTATCACTGCGCGCCAGGTAATGCCTGACTTATGTTTGCGTTTGGCGACATTTGATCGCTCCCCTTTCACCTTGTTTGATTGAAGTTAGCAGAAGAAGCTGGGAGATGTCCTGGCTCTTCTTTGTGTGTGTTTGTATTTTGTCGGGCGTTTACCAGCTGTTGAGACCGCATAAGAAGCGCGGTGCTGCCTCTCTCCAGTGTGGTAGGACTGTGCTTTGCTTTTTCTTTTTTTCTTTTCTTTTTTGTGTGTGTGTGTGTCAGCATTTGATGTGCAATGGTGTGCTCCGCGATGATATAAAAGATCAACAATATTTTCATGTGCGCCTTTTTACACTTGCTTGTCAGTACAACACACACGAGCCGTGGCTATTGTGCTGACTGACACACGCCTACTGCAGCTGTTCACGGATGAAGTTTTCAGAACAGATTCAATTCCCGCTGACGCCGGATCGCTGCTACTGAAATGCTCATTTTCCACAAGATATTCAGTCTGGATTTCTGTCATATTCGAGCAGCATAACCGAGCTTGGTGAGTCACATTATAGTAGTAGACAGGCCCATCGCGCAGGGCTTTGCGAGTTATTTGCTTCATAGATATAAGTTCTGTTCTTCCTTGGCTGCGACGGCCAATTGTTAGGATTTTCGTGTCATTTATTCCCGAATCGACACAACGCATAAATAGCTCGGTTTTAAATGGGACATTTTCTCTGGGCTCACAGGATCTAATTAAGCGAGGATGCTGTTTGAACTCTCACATTAACCTGCTTACGCTGCTTTATTCTGGCACTCTGCTCACCAGCTTCCTCTGTTTATAGTCATGGTAAATTTACCTCAGATGTCCCACAGCTTCTTTCTTTCTTTCTTTTTTTTTTTTTGTTGGTGTCTGTGTTCAGTCTAATTGCTGCTTTCCTTTAGCTCATAAAAGCAATGACTTGTCAAAGATTAGTCTCATGGCATTAATTTGCCGTTTGTCACCATTGTGTCTTTTTTTTTTCCATTCCCCCACCTAATATATTAGATTTATATGACACAATATAAGCAGTTCTATATAGACTTTTTGACATTTAGAAAGAAATGTTTCTGTAGTCTTTGGAAAAGGAAGTTGATTTGGTTTTGGAATGAAGCTTATTGCTGAATTAAAAGTTTTTAAGTGCTGTGATGCAAATAATTTCACACAGCTTCTAAATAAAGTCTGTAGTCTGATAAAACAAGTAGTTTACACCAAAAATGACAGTATGGAAAAAATAAGATGATGCTTTTGTCCAGTGGATGAAAAGATGTTTCTTGTACGGTTTTCCTTTTGTCTGTTGCGTTGTGGTTCATCTTGTGCAGAAATAAGGAGTCAGTTCCTTTCTCCTCTGTTTGAATGTTTTGAATCAAATCAAATGGGGGTTGAGTGGCTCTCCATGACCACAGGGAGAGAAAAGGTCCATCAAGCCTTGTGACAGCTATTTACATCCACACTGCACTAGTCTTCTCTGATCAATCAGTAGAGCATCTTTAGATTGCCTTTAATGGTACGAGGAAGGGGGGGGGTGGGCACTTAGATCAGTCAGGGAGGAGAGATTTAAAGGTTGTACACAGTGTGCTTGAGAAGGAGCTTGAATTTTTCATCTCTCTTTGGCATAGGATCATGGTGCTGAAGAACAAATTAAAACTGAATACAGAGCAGACCACTGTACAATACCAGGAGATTTGGCAGCATTGGAAACTCAATTTTAATTGGTTGCTGCATGACAATTTGTGGCTCTTAAATAGGATTCTCATAGTGGCGGCTGTTGGGCGGGGGGTAAAAAACAAAAGCGACAAAGACAACGGAAAAAGGCAAATTAAATCAATAAGTTGAATGAAAATATGAGTCATAGATGACCCACAACTCTTAAATTAAGTGAAATCACCTACCTCACTAAGCTGACATTTATTTTTGAGACAGACCCTCAGGACTGGCAGAGGTATAGCCATTATCACTGGAAACTGTCCTGCTTTTTTGGTCATTTCAAATATAACCCCTTACTTGATATTCAGTTTGTCTCAGAACTTCAAAAGAATAAATTGCAGCTCTGACAAACAGCCCATCATCACTGTAAAATTAAAAAATCCCAAAAAATAAAATCCAAAACTTGTGTTAATTTGATTGACGAATGCCGTAATGGACACAGGGTCTCTCTATTTACATCCTCTGGACAAATTATAATTGTAATCATTGCACAGCCTATTAATTTGGAAGTGAGGGTCAAAGCTGAAAGAAATACACATCCACTCACCAGCAGAGGTTATTTGAATAATGTTGAGGTTACCCAGGGAAACTCCATTTGCCAACTGAATACAGACCGGTTATTTTATTTGCCTTTAACAATCACAAGCTCTCCTCCTTAAATGAAAAAGCACTTGGCTTCAGTTTTATCCACGCTTGTGACAAACTCCCACAGCTGCTCACTGACTCAGCCTGCCTGTCGGTGTTCTGCACTGTTGCTGTCACCTGACTGCTCAAAGCTTAGCTGACAGACAGGTAGGACGCGCTTTAGCTTACAGACGAGGCAAGTTTTGCGCATAAACTAAAAAGTGTGACTGCATTGTGTAAAGGTTTGGCAGCAAAGGTAGACAGGGTAGTCCCGCACATACCAGCATCAATAATAGTGAATGAAAAAGGGAGGCAAGAGGCTCCATCTTGTCCCCTATTGAGGAGAATTTTATGGTTCCAGTAGATTGTACCAACACTGAAAGAGGAGTGGTTTATAAGACATAAATTACATCAAACGTGGCAATTTATTTGTACTAACATAAGTATTTCTATTAACATCAGTGTTTCTTTTAATTGGATGCGGGCTCAAACAGACTTTGGTGCGAGTCTCCCCCGGTGTTCAAGTAGTTTCTTGCTGCATTAAGATTGGGCCAAATTCATTGGCTGATATGCATACAGTGAATAACCATTGCTACAAAACCTCCTGTCAAAAAAATTAAATGAAGATTAAATATTCAAAAAAGGATTTTGCATGTGAATCTAACCCAACTACTCATTTTATTTGTTACTTATTCTTAAGACAAACTAATTCAATAAAGAATTTTTACTGAGGAGATACTTGGATACATACAGACGATTCATTTTTTATAATGGTACGTAATAACTGACAGCACCAATCTCTGTTTTGTAATGACTCAAATTTTACCAATTAAACTTTGATTCTTCTTTCTCTAATGCATTTTATAGTTTAGAAAAACAAAAGGAAAAAGTATCCATATTTGTGGGTAACACTGGGAAAAACTGACACTTTTATTTCCGACCCTCCATCACGAATGACTAGTGATTCATTAGAGACTCTTTACAAAACCTCCTGATGGGAAGACGGCAATGATTCTTCCGTGCATCACTTTTTACAAGATACTTGGCTGCTTTTATCAAGTCATTCCCCTTCATGTGGTGCTATCACTCCAGTGCCCCATCTGTTGGGCTGATGTTTAAGAGTGTTGGTGTAATAACTTGATTGTTTCATTGCCTCACCACTTAGCCCAAATCTCCGTAGCAGGCTAATGTAGGATAATGATTGTTGTTTATTCCTGTGTCTAAATCTGCCTTGTATGTGCTCTCAAGAAACCCCATTTGACTTGGTCTTATTGTTCAGTATTTGCATTACAACAGCACCATTAAAGAGAAGCTAAAGTGTGTTCAGGTTGAAAGGAAAGTATATTGGCTTGGGTGGAAGATCCCTGTGAGGATCAGTAGTGTTGGCAGGGGTAGCAGTTCAACCTGCCATCTGGTATAGAGTAGCTAAGAGAACTTGGCAGCCTGAAGGCAACCAACTCCAGGGCTCCAACCATATCACTGACAGAGCTCTTCATTTTTAATCACTTTCATGATAAGTAACCACGCAGGGAACCTTGAAATTGCAGCTAAGGACTCTGCAATAGGAAGTTCTCAAGCTACATGAAAGATGAAATGAACCATCCGCCTTATTCTGCATTTGCTGTATATGAGCGGGGTTTGTGACTGGATTGTGGCTGCAGTGCTGCTGTGTTAAACCCTGCTGACAGTCCCTTTGAGCAGAGGAGAATAGAGAAGCAGTTTGAAGACGCTGGATTATGCTGTTTGCCAGTGAGTTGCTGTACAACTTTTCAGCATTTTCATATCTACTCTCAGGAACATATAATGAAGGCTTCAGTCTTCTACATTTGTCTGAGTTATGTGAATCTGTGGCCCCATGTGTGTTGCGGTAGGCTAAACCAAACATTGGAGGCAAGTATGCCACATCTGACACTACTGAGTATTTGCCATGTTCAACAAAGAGATTCTTTCACTGAAAAAGAACTTCTATCTCCTGCAGTATGCTGCTTTGCACAAATTTATCACACATACCCACTTTTGCATCCAATTGTAAACATTAATTCACTTGTGCAGAATCAGTTCAGCCCATTTATACAGGCTAATTATAGTGTAGTTCAGATTCAGCATGGCATGTGACTCACCATAGGGAGAGGCACTGTCAGTCAGTCATTAAACCCAAGTTTACTTGTTCTAAATAAAGTTCTCTTCAGAATAAAAAGATTTCGTACTAAAGGCTCAGTATTAGGATTAATATGATTCTGGCTCATGTGTTACTGTTTCTTGATGATCTCTAAAATGACTGAAGAAAAACTGGTTTATTTCAGTAAAATGCAACGTATGCTATAGTGATTATTATATTGTCAGATAATGGATGACGTAAAGCTTGATGTTAACTTCATTTTGGATTATCATGACCCCCCTTTTCTTGGTTATTCTCTGGTTCATTTCATTCACATCATTCACTTATATGAAAGGAGCCAGGAGGGTTGTTTTTGTTTGTGCAGAACTTGAACTCTCACTTTGGTGAGACTTGAACTGTGTTAAAGCAGACTTGATCATTTTATGTTAATGCTTAAAGTCAAACACATCTGCAGGAAGTCAAAGCGACTTTCTTGCTGTTTGGCCTTTAACATGTTTTGCTACTCATCCAATTGGCTTTAGTAAAAAGTGGAACAGTGAAACTCTTGAATGAGAGACAAAATATGTGTAATACAAAACATCTGTTTTCTCATGGTAAAGGCACATACCACATAACTGCAATCTTCATAGCTTGATTCCCAGCTGGGGAATCATGCCTTAGGCTCTCCTCGCCCTTGATTCCTGTGTCTCTGTAGACTCTCTACTGTAACGTAAACCAAAGTGCCAAAAAATCTGTTTTATGAAACCTGAAGTCCAGTTGCTTTTGACATTGACAGACACCCTGTGACCTGGATGACTGGGAGTCTTTGCAGACATCACGTCAGCCTCGACTGTCAGACTTTTACAACTCAAAGATTTAAGAGCAGCACCCCAGCAAACTGCAGGACTTGTGTGCATGGTAGCCTCGTGTTTTAGTAATGAGAGAACCCACATCTGTCGCTATAATGTTCAGACACACACTTGTAGCTGTATCTCTTGGACTGTCCCACTTCAGTGTGCTGCAGGGAAAGAGCACAACTCTCCAACTCAGAGAAATTTTACACCTACTCGGCAATTTGGCAGTTTTTGTTTTTTTTTACTGTGGCTTCTTTTTTTCCTTACCGGCAGTGCCAAGACAAGCAATTGAAAGTAGCACAAGATGTGATGTGATGGATCACCAGAGGAACGTAGGACGCTACTGCTGTACATCTCTGGGGTAACCAGTGTCCACTGGTTACTTCAGAGATTGTATTACAGTAAATTTTCTGCCTTGGCACTAGATGACAAATTGAGCTACTAAATCTAACTTGTATGTGGGAGTTTCTTAGTGTATTAGTTCTGTTGTTTTCTCCTTTGAATATCATAAGAACTGGCTTCTGCATATACTGTGGATTTATTTGTAAGGAGCAGAATTTATGAAGTTGTGTGACATTTATTAAATTTTTGCTGCCGTCTTATGAATAAGTGGCTGTGCAGGAGTTGACCCTCTTGGCCAAAGTCTGTTCTTCCAAACATTGATATGTTGAACATTTCCCCCCATAGAGTGAATGGAGAAAGCTGAGGCCATGGTTCAGTGGTTTGGACCAGAGAACAGGGGTGTCCACAGAGATTGCTTGTCTGGAAAGCAGCCATCACTCTACTGTAATAGAGACTGAGAGCCCAGATTTATAGGGCTCTTACTTTAGGAGGAAGGAATGGCTTAAGGGGGAAAGAAGGAGCATGAAAACAAAATGGTAGCAGAATGGATGGACAGAATGTAACCAAGAATGCATTATTAATAGGGTAGTAGAGGTTCTCTGTATGCTGTCTGTCATATGGGGCATTTTGGCTTTCAGTCAAAGAATGAAAGAAAGTCCTTCAATGGTTAAGTTGGTAGAATACGCCTCTAAGACTATGAACTTTTTTTGTGGTCAGCTTTGTTTGGGGTGTTATTTTCCATTTTATATCAACAAACTCACACTCACAGATCCCCACTGTGCTCAACCTTTCAACGCTATGGAGAAAAACCCCAATTTGAAATGTCATTGGAGCGGCCCTGAAAGGTTTGGTGTTTTGAGCTCAAAGGAAGCCCTGTACTTGCATGTTTACTGTGCTGAGCCTGGCTAGAGTCAACCCCCCCAATGCTGGATAAATGCAAGGCTTTTTCTGTGCTCAGCACATCTGACTAGCCAATATTAGTTCTGTAGCTTTTTTTTTTTTTTTTCTGAGGAATCAGGGGTCAGCATTTATGGGAGGATAATACAACATCAGTCTAACAGTTTGATCAGGGAATGTGGCGTAGTTTTAAATTATAGCTTGTATAGCATTGTAATGCTAACTGAAGTCAGTATTTGGGTGAAGCCAAGAGGTCTCTCTTTGACATGGTCATGGCCAGTGCAGTTGAAGACGTTTAAATAGGTAACAAATCCACATTCAGGTGACTTTAATGGTCTGTTACTATGTTTTTATAGTTGACAGTATGTATGAGAATGCTTCACATCTTTCTCCCCACAATATCCATATGGAAATTATTTTTGGTGGATATCCCTTCATAACATTGTTGATTAAGTTTATCCTATCTAGTTTAATACTGATATTTATCATTCACTGTTAAATTGATGTCGAGAGAAAACTACTCTGGTCTGGTTGCCTGAATGTCAACAGTGTTATCAGAAGTATCATTAGTTTTGTTTTCTGTAAAAACACTGTAGCATTCTTGCTATTCATTAACCCTTGTTTGCAAAAGCACCTCAGGTAGTTGTTGCTGAAGCTCAAATTACACTTTTACTCCTCAGGCAAGCGTCAGTGAACTTCCTGGGGGGTTAATGTGAAACAGGCACTTAGAGGAAACAGTGACGAAAATGTGGGGCTGTGTGTGTTTATGAACTGATAAAATTGGTCTGATATTATCAAGGATTGAAAAGCGCCTTGTTACCTGATACCATATTTTGATCCCTAAGGTGAAAATTAGTAAACGCTACTTGTTACAATTGTAACAATTCTTTGAAAAACAAAAACAGTATGATTTTTTTTTTTTTTTTTTGTCTTTTTCCCTTCATTGAACAATCAACACCAAAGAGGAGGTGACACAGTTTCTAAACTGGGCATTACTTTCCTTCTTTGTTGCTGACTGTATTTGCTGGCATATACACTGACACCATTATGCCAGCCAATGTTAACTTATTGCCAATATTACTTTATTGCAAATGTATGTCTGATTAAATAATCAGTCTAACTCAATTTCAGACTGCTGATGCAGAGATCATCGGGCTACACTTTTAAATCTGACAGTTTAACAGTTAAAGAGAAACTGTCTGATGGACTTGCACTAATGTCTCAAAAAGAGCAATGTAAAAGTGATCAGTAGATCAGTGACTGGAAATCTAAGCCTCTAACTCCTTGTGTTGCCTTATTTTTCAGCACTCTCTGCCAGTCCCCTTAATCCAAACAGTCCTACACATTTAAATGCTCTTTGACCCCCACCCTTAGTGTTTGTGCCAGCAAGTTAACTTTTGGTTTTGTCTTCCCATGCCTGTCCACCTTCCTTTGCTGCCCCACATCAACATTGTTATTTAGATGAACTGTCCTAGATGCTGAATGTCTTTCCTTGCAGAGGCTGTGGCCTTAAGGACATATGCTGACAACAGCTGACTTACCATCATAGCACTGAACACAGCCATTACAGACAGGGAGGTAATTGGATTCACAAATCAGCCATGGCTCTGGGTTTATTGTGGCACTGGGCTTTATGGGTCATATTTCAGAGACTGGTGGGAAGTTTGTCAGAGGGGAGGCTTGGTGGTATCGGGAAACAGGAGTGAGTCAGAGGAGCATCTAAACACTCATTTTGGTTTGGAAAAACTGGAGAGAAAATACACAGAGTGGGTCCTGAAACCTTTATGTCCCAAACGAGCTCTGAGTGAAATGGTCCAAAATAAGAGAAATTTTTTTTTCTCAGTGTACTTTTCACATCCTGTGTGAACTATGTTCTTCTGGTTCAACTTGTGCTCTATAAACCACTAATACCATATCCATTTTTTCCTATTTATGTTTTCTCCCGTGAAGACTAATAAAACTTCCTCTGAGTCATAGGGAGGCTGATGATGAAGTATGCATGTACTTGTGAGGCTAGGTGCAAGGAAAAGCTGAGGAGAATCTTCTTTTCTTCCTCTCCATGAGCTGAAATGTACTGCTGGTTCTCAGTCATGCTTCCTGTGCTTATCCCAGCAGAAGTCAGGGAGGCAGATCGATATGAAGATTAATTATTGTGTCCAAGTTGAGGGCTGCACCAACAACCTGCATTTTTCATATGTCTAGTGAGTGTCCAAATGCCTTTCTTTCAGACGAGCATTGAGCTTTAGCTTGTTAGTGTGGTCTCTGGACCAAAGCTGTGCTGAGAGAAAATTGGACCAGGCTTGAGGGGTAACAGGCTGAGGCTCAATGCAGCTCAGCTCAGCACCACCAACAGGCAAAGCAGGGGTCCCACAGATTTTTCTCAGCTTAATAGAACCTCCTAGATATTAGGTATTAGGTTAATTGTTCTTTGATGTATCAGAAGTGGTGGGCCACCCTCGGCAGTAGGAGAATATTTGGGCACCTTTTCATAAAATGAAACATTTCATTGGTTTCATCTGCATTGGATCAGTTATAGCAATCTGGTGTAACATCCCCAGGCTAAGATGATTTATAGACCGATGTATGAGCTATAAATACTTGACATGAAAGTCAGTTCTTGTTGTACTCTTTGAGTCTGCTTGTCTACATTAGGATTATTAAGTTGATTTGTACGATTATATCAGTGTGTTATTTGCTGAACATTCAGAAAGCATATTGTGTCTTGAAATGTCCAATATTTTGTACCAGTAAATCACCAGCATGTGTCTGAGTATAAATTCCCTCCTGTTGGCCACTGGAGCATTTTTGTGTCCTTGTTAATGTGAAAATGTTTTGAAATCATTTGAAGACTTTGAATCTGTTACAATGAGGTGTTATTTGCAGATGTAACTACCGATTGACTGAAGAAGTAATGTTACGGAAAGACTACGCCCATGTTCAACTCTCTTTAGTTGTAATTCTGGCAGAGAAAGGGCTGTCTGCCTGAATTTTTATTTATTTTTTTTTTATTTTTTAAGCTCCTGCTTTTAATGCACCCTGCTGTTCCCACGAAGTAGTAGTCATACAGTCAACTTGAAAACAAATGGTAATGAAAATATTCTTGGCTTAGTGGTATTTACCCAGAGTTAAAAGGTTGACCTTGACAATAAGTCTGAATAGAAAAGGAAATGGCAAGTTTTTTGGCTTGATACAGCAACCCACTTTATCCAGACTGCTCATAAAGTACGTGTTTGATTCAGAGGTCAGTGGCGCAGCTAAATATTATGCAGAAGAGCCAGCCAATAATTTGGTTCTTTGATTCACTAGTAATTTCACTCTAATCTTAATTGGAGTATTTATTTAAAAATTTAATATAATGATGGCACTTCTGAGCTACAAAAAACATGACTTTGTCTAATTCCAGATATTTATGGACCAGTGTTAAACACTGGTCTTGTGTCTTCATACCCACCATGGAGATAAAGCAGTACAATAACCTTTGCTTGGATATTGTCTGTATTATGGTCTTAAATATGTTGCAATATCCTGCAAGTCATCGGTGTTAAAGGGGATTTGACTCCGGGTTTGATGCCAGTTGCACTCCCCTTACCTAAGCAGTAAAAGTTGTGTTTTAACTGGACCTTTTTAAATAAAGTGCTCATCTCTAGTGGCCAATTCATACACAATCCCATTTTCAAATCACTGTTGGAGTGACGCTGTCAGCACCAGTAACTTTGTGACTATTGCATTTGTGCGCACACGCTTGGATGCTTTGTTTGCGTGCTTACTTTGCCTGTATGGAAATGTGTACTGTTGGGATTGAGAGTGCTTCACATCAGTGCCCTCTGCTTCAGTCAAGTGAGCTTTGAGGGATTAAAAATTAATGGCAAGGAAGTAACATTTGTCTTTATTGATTTGTGAGGCTGCAAATAATAATTATTTTCTTTACTTACGTTATGCTGTCGATTGTTTCATGATTATTCAAAGAAACATTTGGGCTAGAGTCCCAAGATGATGCTTTAAAATGCTTATTTTGTAAGAACCACAGTCCAAAACACTGACTAATAGTTTCCGTGATATTTGTTTGTGTGGCACTTAAAAGTTGACTGAATGTTTTACTAATGACTAAGAAAGTAAAGGTAAGAGCTCAACAATCCGTAATGAATCATAAGAGTTCAGGTGTTAATGTTAATTTGAGCAAAACTTCTGGGGACGTTTTTATAATTTTTACATTTATTCTTCCTTCATATTGGATAAACTTCTGCTCTCAGCGTGTTCCTCAGCCTCAGGGGAACTATAGTTAAAGCCTAAGAGCCAGGCAGCAGCTGAGTAGTTTGCGATAGTAAACATTGCTGAGCAAACTAAAGTAATGCCTAACAGGTTTTTTATGTATTAAGTGATCAATCTGATATCAGCACCTTGTTCCTATCACACCCTGTGTCTCCTGTTTCTTCTCTCATCACATAAGCAATTAATAATGGTGTGACTAAAGTCCCCAGTCTGTGCTGTGATGAGTGATGGATGGATGGATGGGATGAGGAGAGATCGTAGAAAAAAAAGGAGAGCAGAGGAGTGGAGCCAGGCTCAGCCAAACCATAGCCTCAGGAGCTATCCTGTTGCATGATCTATGGGGCTTCATTTGTTTGTGCTGTTTTGGTAATTAAACAGGGGAGGCCCACTCAGTGGAGTCTGGCTCTTGGCTTAGTTTCTCTCCCCTAATCTTCCCATAAGACCAGATAATTAATGGTGGAATGGCAGGAGAGCCCGCAATCCTTCTGTTAATGGAAGGGATTCATCTTGTTTACTCAATGTACTGCGTGTTTGCTTATTCAGAGCTTGGTCAGGGTGTCATCACTGCAGTAGTCGAAGATATTGAGAGCTGGCATCTGTCCATATATCTCATGGCAGATGATATCGTGACAAGTCCTGGAGCAGACATGAATATTCTCAGCTCAGCTTTATCCCTCATCCTAATTGTCTGACTTTATCATCATTTGCTTTAGTCACATATTAAATGGATTATAAGAGGACTGAGAGTTCAGACATTAGAATACCACTTTGACATCAAGTAATCCATCATAATTTTTCCACTGAGTACTACATGCACAACAACCAAATATTTGCCTTTTTTTTCCTTTCTGTGACTCAGCATAAAATCATTCAGATGCTGGTCAGGAGCTTGAATTAATGTTCATATAACACATTAGAATGGATCAAAATCGTGATCTCAGTGGCATGTTTATTGGTGCCAGACGGGCTGGTTTTAGTATTTCTGAAACTGCTGGTCCCCTGAGACGTTTAAGCACAACAATCTCCTGAGCTTTTACTCAGAATGGTACAAAAAAACTACCAGTCAGCGGAAGTTCTGCGAGTGGAAATGCCTTGTTGACAAGAAAGGTCAGAGGAGAATTGCCAGATTGGTTGGAGTTGAAAACCACATCCAAAAAGAGAAATCTCAGGGTGTGGTGGACACACCAAAACTGGGTAGTTTAAGAGTGGAAAATCTGAATCTGGATTTCTTCTGTGGCTTGTAGAGATGGAAGGATCAGAATTTGGCATCAACAGCATAAATCAATGGACCCAACCTGCCGGTCCAGGCTGCTGTTGTTGGTGTAATAGCATGGGGAATTTTTTAATACCATTCTATCATGGTATGAATGCCATAGGCTAGTATTGTCACTGAAAATGTGCGTCCTTTTATGGGCTCAATACTCAACTACTTCCAGCATGACAATGCACCACGTCGCAAAGGAAAAGTCATCTCAAGCTGGTTTTGTGAACATGACAGTGGGTTCAGTGTTGGTCTCCCTAGTCACCAGACCTGATTTCAACTCAACACCTTTGGGATGTGGTTGAACAGGAGACTCTCACCAGCTGACAAACCAACTGAGATTATGTGAGGCAGTCATGTCAACAGGAAGTAGATGTTTCCAACATTTTGTAGAGTCCATGCAAAGAAGAATAGAGGATGCTTTGAGAGCGAAAGGAGGCCCTACCCAGTATTATATGCTGTTCCTATTAAGGTGCCTGGGGAGCATAATATCGCCTGACTTATCCTTTCAAAATGGAAAACTAATTTAAGTATGTGCACTGCCATAGGATTTAGCTTAGTACTGTTCCCTCTGACCGTGGATATGAATGCATTAGCTATACATTCATATCCTGTTATTGATTGTTAGGCAGAATGTGGCTTGTCACGTGGAGTAGTTGGACATTTAGCCTGCAGGTAAACAGAGCGGTGGGGAAATCAGAGATATACCCATGGTAGAAGTGTTCCTGTGGGCAGCTCAAATCTTCCCCCGGAGCAATATCCTGACAAAGGCTTTTGAAGAGCTGAACTGTCAATGTCAGCCTCCTGACCAGACCCTCATTAGCCAATACCACTACCCAGAGAGCAGGCAATATGGAGACACCTCTTCAGCAGCACTCAAGAGAAAATGGGTTTCTAACTGCAAATTAATTTTGGAATAAGGGAGTCATTGTGTGAGAATGAGGTGGGCAGCACATTTACTATTGTCTATAGAAGTGGGCCTCTCACTATGAGTGACTTGCCACACAAATTGTCATTATTGTGCATCCTAGGGAGAACTTAATCCCCAGGAGCTGCTTTAAGGTAAACGAAGCAATGTGGGGGTGAGAGATATCCCCATGGTAGACAAGTTGTTTAGGTTTGTGTTTAAGTCTCTTTGCATACCATGCTTTGTATATTTTGCTTGCAGCTGAAGTCTCCCATGAGCTTCTATTGTAATAGAGGCTATTACATCAAACAAGTAGAAAAAAATCAGTAACTGGCCAGAGTGCCGGTTCCAAAACGGTGATCAGCTCCTGCATGATTTCTAAACGGGGGACTCTTAAGGGTACTGCGCCCTGTTTAAGTGTGCTCACTCATCACTCATTGTTACCCTACTGCTCTATTACTGTACTACTCTGATTAAGGAGCTGAGACATTTGAAGTACATTTAAAGTACTCCACTGGGACAGCATCTATAGTTCCCCCTCCTCCTATTGTTTGGGATTTTGTGACTATTGAATGTCTGGACCCCATTTTGCCATTCGACTTTACTTAGGAAAATTCGACAGTTCTAAGACAACTAGCCATTGTATCTGCTAGTGAAAGCCATGTGATACAATCAAAAGCTCCTGAAGAGTTGGTAAGTTGACCTTGAGGTGAAATTGCTCCTGTCAGCTCCTGTTCCAAAGTTAAAATTGGATCTATAAATAAAACTCTTATTATAACAGCACTGTAGAGGACATGTAAATATAACATATATATCTTAAATCTTTCTTGAAAGTTCACTGGCTGACGATGTGTGATGGCTGGGGAATGGAAGCACTCAGAGTGCACTATTTACATTATAGAAAGGCATAGTCTGAATTTGAGCATAAGAAAGGAAAGTGGGCTTTCGCTGAGTCAATACTGAGTGAATTTCAAAAGGAAGAAAAATCAGTTTCAAATAAGCATTTGATCCAGGTCAAATACCCAACTATGTTTCCCTCTCCCAGCAGGCACTGAGCGAGCTGCCTCTTACCGCACTGCCTATGGTACAATGGTGACTGGAGACCATAGTTTATAACAGTCATAAAATGACACAAAGGCTGCTGGTGCAATAAAATTCCATAATTCAGTTTCACATTCATTTGCATTGACAATAATAACTCCTCTGGAGGCAGGCCAGAATAATGCAGCCAAGAATTAACATCTTGCTAAAGTTTAGAGGGCATCCTCATCCCCACTGATGCCTTTAGAAACATATCTCTGCTCTATATCTGATGGGTGTGGTGTCAGTCTGAAATGAATTGGAAGAATATATAGTGTTTTTAAATCATTGGAAGCCAATTACATTTTTCTGTTTTGTAAATATAAACTGAGGAGTTTTCACTTTATTTCAACATTTCCATGAGTTTACAGTTTATCGTGTATAGATGTTAGAGCTTAGTTTCCTAATCTTTCCCCAGCCACATTCCAGACATGAAGTAGCATCATGACATTTGGTATCATTCGTCAGTGATGAGACTATAGTCCACTGAGGTATTGAGACCAATGGTATGGAACTGGGTCTTGTAGTACAGACAGGATTATGGTTCTGCTGTGGTCCATCATCCAGAAATAGCACATGCTGTTCATCAGCTGCTCTGGGGCAGGCTGGTTACCAGAGGGCTTCAAGGTATTGGGAGGTCTGACCATGTTGGAGTTTCACTTAGTTCTAGTTCTATTTTAATGATTTTGTGTGTCTATGTCTTTGCTAATCAGTCTGTAATTCTTCCACAAATCACCAGTGCATCAGTACATTATTTTGTCTATCCCCTGAAATCCATTTGGAGTAATTCGGTCTTGACATCCAGATCCCAGGTTCCATTTGTTTTAGACTATTGCACCTGTTTCACATGCCTGAAGAGATACAGCGTTCAAGACTAAAAACCACTAATATGATGAACAGAATAACTTAGACTTTTTCTTTTTTCAGGAAGCACACTTATTAACTGCATGGTTAATATGAAGATATCGCACTCACTTCAACTGGTAACCTACCATAAAGTGGCCCCTCGTAACAGAAAAAATCATCTTCCCAAGTTATTTTACGGTGCTAGACATCTACTTATACACCATGTATTGACAGATTTCACACTTCATCCTCACTTTACTTAGATTTTACCCTCTACAAATGACTTTTGTATTGATTGACCAGTGTATACTAATTGTTTTATTATTATTAACAGTGCTGTTTTGTCAGGAGCATAGGAATAAACCAAAGCTATTAGGTGGAATTGGATTGCAAAGAAACACCAGTGATAGTTGGCGATACTAATGAATGATCTCAAAGGCATATTTAAAGTATCATTTAATTCCTAAAATAACGATGGGACATTATTATTGTTGCCATCTACCAGGGTGCATCTTTGTGTCAACTATGTATAATTCATGAATTCCACAAAAAAACACCAGACATAGGAGTTTTGTGAGAAAGAGCACAAGGCTATACAGTGTGCCTGGCAACTGCATCTCCTGTTAGACAAGTACTGTATTGATTGAGAAGGAGATTGAAATTGATTGAGATGGAGACTGAAATCACTGAATCACTGCATTTAAAATTGCGTTCCTATTCTTGTATTTCAATGATGATGCATTCTGCACCGGGCAGGTATTATTCTGGATAACACTCCTCCCAGACTTCTGCAGGGGAAAATCTATAACCAGAGCAACGCATCACATCTTTAAGATATGTGCAAACACAAATACAGTAGCCTACTGATGTGTTGTAGTCACATTTTGAAAATGCAGATGATATCCGTTCATGTGCTTGTGGGGAGCTTTAGATATGGAGACTTTCTGCAGCCTCACTAAAAAACACTCCAACCTTGCCACAGTTCTTAAGCAACACCTGTGAATAAAAACAGTTTTTCTCTTTAACTCTAAAAACTGTTTTCAGGACTAGCTATAGCTGTAGATAAAATATGAAATCAAATCGGGGAAGTGTTGCGCTGTTAACCTTGCTGCAGCTACGAGAAATCTTGCTTTCACCATAGCATTCTGATCAATGTATTAGCGCTCTTAATGGATATATTCTTCAAATGGAAGCTGGACTCTTTATTCATTATGTTGGTTGAATCACCTCTGCTGGGCTTGGTTGCCTCCTCTATAGCTGGATAAGTGTGATCTATGAACTGGCTAATTGCCTTTGTCCTGATTGCTTCCGTGACCAGGCCATTTACTGCCTGCAAAGGTCATTTCCTGCTGTGTTTCTGTAGCATCTATCAGGAAGACTCAGTCACTACAAAGAGGAACATTGTACAAGATATTATTACAACAGTATTGTTTCCTTTTGTCAAATTTTTGAAGCTTGAGAGTTGGCATGGACTGCACAGCTGAGAATCTATAACTGAATTTAAAGAGGCCAGCAGATGCTAATCTAAGCACTCAAGGCTGCCATGCTACATTTGTGCCATATAGCTCTTGCACTTGGTCAGAATGAGAGGAGAAATTAGAAATTAGCCAAGGAAATATTTATTCATCCAGCCAATGTGGATCTGAAGTTTGGGCACTAAATAGGAAGGGATCCCACCTTCCATTTAGGCACTTGTCCCTAGCTGCTGTCAGAAGAAACTGTGAGACCGAGTCAACATTGGCCTCAAATGCAGAGTGGACATATTGTTAAACCTCCGGTTTTGAGCTACAGCGGCACAGTAGACATGACACAAGAAGACTCATTGTTACTGAATCTGCTGTGAGCAGCCTGTCCTTTTGGCAATGACCAAATTAAGTAGCAGGTTTTTCCCCACAGCGGATACTCTGTCTTCAGGTTGTATTAGCTGTTTAGTGTGTAATTCTTTTTTGTCCATTAAGGGTAGACACAAATGGCAGGAAATATAGGATTTGCTTGTTTTGTTTTGCTTGCAAATTCTCTTGGCTTTGACAAGCTGTGTGGCAGTAGAGGTAGTTTAAAACACTCAAATAGCTTGGTTTATTTACAGCCAGCTTTTAGAAAGTCCACTTAAGATTTAAACTTCAAAAAGGGCTTTTTTGGCTTCTACAGAAAGACACCAGAGTCACAAAATGTGTTCTATTCTGGTGCTTGTTGGCAAGGGAGCGAAGCAGGAAGAGGAAAGATTTGACAAACTCTGCAAAGCTGTGATCGAACATCAGTGGGTAGATGGGAAGACAGTTTCTTGAGCAGTAGCCTGCAGATCATCTTTTATAACATTATTTGAACTAATGTTGTTATTAATAGGCTGGTGACTTTTGAATATGCAACTCTTTCAGAGAACACTTTTTTTCAAGGTAAACATTCAGACTGCAGATAACATTTCCCAATTATGATTCCTTTTTTATTAATGAATATATAATTTTGTGTCTAACATGTCAAAAATTCCCTGACATCTTTTTAAATTACTTGTTTTGTCTAACCAACACTTCGACAGACAAAGGTTTTCAATTTTCAATCATACAAAGCAGCCTCACAATTGGAAAAAGCCTGATCCAGTGAATGCTTGAAATTTTTGCTTGATCGAGGACAACATGATTAAAATGTATGCCACGATACCTTATCATGAAAAGTTGGACTGATTTATTGTGGCTGCTGTCTCACTTTCAGTGCTCTCTCCAGCTGGCTAGCTTGATTCATGCATATTGCCTCTCCTCCTTTACTAGACTTCCCTTCAGTTTGCTGATCCACCGAACAGAAATTGTCCTCACCATGTTGACATTTTCCCCAGTCCAACATGAAGGGACAAACCAAGAGACCGATTAAGAATAACTTCATTTGCCGAGTGAAGAATTTTTCAACTTCATTCAAATTTTCCTGGTTTACAACATTTTGATGCAAATGTAGTAAATCATACCTGACAATACTAGTTATTAAGGTCTGTGTGCTGTTGCCATTTTGAATTAGTTTTCAATGCATTACTATTCTTCCTACACTGGCATACTTTGCTAGTGAAGTTCGCACAAGGGGTCACATTTAAAAAGATGATTCACTATATTCTTTGTCACTATGGTTCTCTCTTTAAATGAGTCAGAGTTTAGCTTTAGCATGCATCAGTGGAAACCCAAGGCATTTGAATAAATCAAATAAATCATTGTGTTCCTAAGTGGGTGTTTATTTGACTGAGTGCAACCTGTTGTGACCCCAGCTGATCCCCACATCCCTGAAGTGAAACAAAGATGTTTTGAGCTCTGGTGCCCCACTTGGGTTGTTTCGTTTTATTTGTGCCTTAAATTTCGGTGTGGCAGCTTTTGGAATAGATTCTCCCTGACTTGTTTCCCAGGTCATTACAGGAAGAATTTTCTCTTGCTTCACTGAATAATTCCTTCTGGCACACTAAAACCCTCTTTGCCACAAACACCTTCCTTACCATTTTCCAGTGACAAAACAACTAGGGCCTTCAGACAATGAGTGTTGACATTTTCTGCCACAGGGTCCATTAGCACTCTTCATGTGTGACTAAATATTGTTTATTTATTTGCACTCACTGCTTCAAATGTTAGCATGGTTCTACATAGAGGGCAACAAAGGACAAAAGTGGAAGTCTTCATGGAGGACTTGCACCAGCCATAACATTAAGACCAATGACAGGTCAAGTGAAAAACATTGATTATCTTTTTACAATGGCACCTCGCAGTGGGTGGGATGTATCAGGCAACAAGTCAACATTTTGTCCTTGAAGTTGATGAATCAGGAAAAATGTCCAAGGAAGGAAAACCGGTGAACCGGCAACCCGGTCAGGGCCGGCCAAGGCTTACTGTTGAGCATTGGGGAGTGAAGGCTGGCCTGTGTGGTCCGATCCAACAGAAGAGCTACTGTAGAAGGTGGCCTGGGCTGATGCATCACATCACGTGGCACCAGGATGCACTGTAGGAAGAAGGCAAAACTGGTGGAGGCATTGTGATGCTTTGTGCTGCTGCCATTCATGTAGATGTTACTTTGACACGTACCACCTACCTAAACATTGTTGCAGACCAAGTCTGGAAATAGTATTCCCTAATAGCAGTGGCCACTTACAGCAGGATAGTGCTCCCTGTCACACTGCAACAGTGGTTCAGGGATGGTTTGAGGAACACAACAATGACTTCAAGGTGTTGACTTGGCCTCCTAAGTCCCCAGATCTCAATCCAATCCAGCATCTGTGGGATGTGCTGAACAAACAAGTCTGATCCATAGAGGCTCCACTTTGCAATTTATAGGCCTTAAAGGATCTGCTGCAATCTACTGGTGCCAAATATCACAGCATACCTTGTGTGGTCTAGTGGAGTCCATGCCTCGACAGTTCAGTGTTGTTTTGGTGGCAAAAGGGTGACTTGCACAATATTAGGCAGGTGGTCCTAGTGTTAATGCTAATCAGTGTAATTTCTAAATGTGGATGTTTACTATTATATACTTGGTGTTGGAAAAACCTTCTTGTTTTGTTTGTTGTATAAACAGGAAATCCTGAAGTGGAGCTTTTGTTAATTAAATTAATGAATCTTTCTTTGCTTTAGTATAACCTTTTGAAATTTTAACTGATGGCATGGTCAAGTTTATTTACATTGAGTGTTTTATTCAACTACCTTGCAATTAAATACAACTAGATTGTGATCAACATCAGACTCGTGCACCACAATTCAGAGCTCTGACTCATGGAGAATGACAAGTAGCCATCTGGTAATTCTTCTCTACAGACCTGTTTGGTAGCTATGTCCCAAAATAGCATCAAAGGCGAAGAATTACCTTTTGAAAATGGTCTGTTGCATCTAGAGCACTGAGATCTCACTTGTACTGTCACTCAGGGGGTCTGATACATTTGGATACTGATTCAGTCACACTCAGTTGTCCTTTCAGAGAGGGGAAGGGATAGGAAGCCACATGAACAATGCAAACAACTCAGGAGCACGTTTTACAAGCATTAATTGACACACAGGGGAATAAAGCGTCTTATCTACCTTACTTGAAACTAAGTGCAGCCTCTGGGATATTCTGAAGTGAACTGACAAGGTGTGGGTGTGCTTTTCAAATCCAAACTAAAACATGGTTTGCAAAGAAATCTGTGATGTTGTGACGATAACTGTGAGTCAGGAAAATTAATTTCTCGGAATGACTGACTTGATTTAGCATAATGACATAAAATGTTCACATGACACTAGCTGCAGGGCGCAATCTATTTTATTTTAAACTTCTGTCTTTTTTGAACTGTAACCAGTTACCATTCATTTCATTATATCAACATCATCTCTTCTGGCAAAATGTTCTTGATGAAGTTAATTAATGAAATGAGGACCAATTCTCACAGCTTCAGAAGAAGTATACACGTCATTCAAATGGCCTCAGGTCGTGAAGGTCATCAATCTAAAATTGAAAATGAGGAACTCCGTTGTTTAAAAACTTAGTACAGTACACTACTCAGAATAGAATGATCCATTCACCCAAGTAAATAAATAAAGAGAAATGCATTTCAATGACAATCAAGGACGGTATGTAAAGGACAGATATACTTAACGCTAAGAGTGTTTTCTATTTTATAATAAACACTGACCCCTTGTTTTCCCCACTGCCCCTTTTCTTTCTGTCTGATTTATTACTTCTCCTTAGATTTTTAATTAATACTAGCTCAGATATTCAATATGCCAGTCAGCTTGCAACACCTCAGAAAGCTGCAGTTGTACACGGAAAAAGACAAAAGCTAGACTTCTGCAAGCAAAGGCAAAAGGCTACAGCAGGATACGTCTTGCTGCCTTTAAAAGGTTGTGTCATTGATGGCAGCTGCTCATCATAAATCTCCTGTGCCGTCAGTTTCAGTCCATTCCCTGACAGGGATAAAATATAGGTGGTCTGATGCAAATTGTAGAGCGGGTGAGATTTCAGAACAGGCAGAAAATAAAAAAAAAAAAAAAAAAAAAGAAGATGGAGCAAAGTAGTGGAGTGAAGACAAACGCATAATTAAGAGCTTATGTTTGAGAAGACAGATGGGAGAGAACAAGAGGTGGCTGGATGACGTGGATGTTTATGGACAAGCAGAGGGTGCGAATAGACTCACTCACCTCGCACTTTATTAGGAACACCTGTATTTATTCATGCAAATATCCAATCAGCCCCAATACATAATGCATAAAATCATGCAGATTCAGGTCAGGAGCTTCAATTAATGCTCACATTAAAAATCAGAATGGGTGAAAAATTCTCTGTGACTTTGACTGTGGCCTGACTGTTGTCATGCCATGTCTGAAGCGGCTGGGATTTTTAACGTACAATAGTCCGTAAGAAATTTACTCAGAATGGAGCCAAAAACACAAACATCAAGTGAGCAGCAGTTCTGTGGATGGAAACATATTGTTCATAACAGAGGTTAGAGGATAATGTCCAGGCTAGTTGGCGCCAATATTTATTTATATAGCCCCAAGTCACAATAAGTTATCTCAAGATTTCCCATTTAGATGAGGTACAGATTATATTTTTTTTCTTATATTGTAACCACTGTTTTTTAACTGTGGTACAGTTTCCTGACATGTCAAAACATTGAGGTACATGGGCTATAACAGCAGAAGCAGAAGATGTTGTGTTGTACTCCTGTCAGCCAAGAACAGAAATCTGAGGCTTCAGTGGGACCAGGCTCACCACAATTGGACAGTTGAAGACTGGAAAAAACGTAGCCTGTTCTGAGGAATCTGGGTTTCTGCTGAGCCGTGCAGATGGTAGGATTCAAATTTGGCATCATCAGCATGAATCCGTGGACCAAACTTCAATTTGTATCCACAGTCTAGAGTGGTGGTGGCAGTGTAATGGCATGAGGAATGTTTCCATGGCACTCTTTGGGCTTCTTAATGCCAGTCATCATCATTTGAATACCGCAGACTATCTGAGCATCATTGCTGACCATGTGCTTCCCGTTGTGGCATGATAATGCACCATGTCACAAAGCAAAAATCCAATGGAAAACCTTTGTGAGGTGGTGTAATGGGAGATTTACAGCATGGATGTGCATAACATGGGCTAAAATGTCAAAGGATATTTAACAACATTTAGTAGAATCTGTTACATGAAGGCAGGCCCTACCCAGTATTAGCATGGTGTTCCTAAAAAAGTGCTCAGTGAGTGTACACCCTAAAAAAACAGTCGGTCCCCTGCAACTTAATCCCACTTTAGGAGAAATGACTTTTACCTCATTCTCAAGAAGCAGCCATGTTTTCTTGAAGCTATGTCTGTCACAGTATTCAGGGCTTTAGTTTTGTCAATTTTCAGCAGCTTTATTCTTTAATTAACACTTGGTCAGCCAGAGAGTGCATGTGCAACCTAGGAGAAAAACACCAATTTCCACTGCAGCGGTTGCAGCCACTGTTCATTTCTCAGAAACAAAAGTTTTCCAGTGAATCCGCTCATGTGATGGACTCAGCAAAGGGTTGATGTACGGTATTGTCTGGCATCGAGCAAAGTGTGATTTGCAGGTGACCACTCAAGGGCGTTCATGGTCATATGCAGACACTGACAACTCTCTCACTGGGCCAATACTGAAGTACGTTGGAGCCACTGAGTCTCATTACCCACAACTCTGGAACACAATAACACATCAACATAGGCTGGATGTTTTTCTAACAGACTGCAAATAGCCTCACCAACTATTTACGCAAAGGGCCGGCATTTCCAAAGTCATTAGCATAAGGGTGTTAGTGCCAGCTATAACGCATGCCACGCTGTAATAATGATACAGGGATTGCCCACATGGCCAGGATATTCTTTGTACCGCAGCCTAATTGTTGATATCTTGATCTGACCACACGCTGCATGCATTAAAGCATCCTGTCTTTCAAAGGAGGGGACAGATGGTCAGAGCTTAGACATTCTGGGGCCGTGAACAGTAGAAAAGAACAGTTCTCCTGGGAGGAACCTACATTTTCACTTTATTGCCTTCCACCATGTGAGTGCCTCATAGTCTTATTAGTCCAATGTAATGCATTGCGCATGCATGTGTAAGCGACCGTGACCTTATCCACTGACGTTTTGTCTTGTCAAGATAAAATAAGAGACTTTATTACCCCAGTGGAAAATTTGCCTTCACAGGGTCTGCAGTATCGACTCACAACACTAAAAACAATATACATTCATCCATCAATTTCACAACACACAGGCATATTCTCATACACTCACTCTATTGCAGAGAGGACATGGACCTTTGACAGTAGAAAGCGGATTATACTGCAAACCAAAGATTCTTAGTCAGTTTAATGGAATAGAGATGAGTGGATGGGAGATTTAAATAAATTAACCTTCAGTGAATTCCCTGAGGCTCAGAGGAATGACAGAGGGGGTCTGAGGAGGAATTTTTTTTTTTCCCTTGTCAGTGATGTTTATGAATAGTCATAGCATGATTATGGTGAGCTGCTGCTCCTCAACGTCCAGGTTAACCTCAGATTGTGTTTGAAGCACAACTCTGGAGATGCTGACAAAAACAGGAGCAGGAAACAAAAACGAATTGCCCTCTTTTCACATTAGTAATCCTTTGCATTTCCTTTGCCCTTTATGTGTCACAACATTCTCCAGCTCCATATGAGAGTTCATACCACATGCAGAGCAGGGGGAAATTTGTAAATTCACAATGAGATACTTCAATGCTAGCATCGTTTTAAAATGTCATCACAACATCAGGGAATAGATTAACCTTTACCAAACTCCCAACTGTAAAAACATAATTTTTTCTCCATGCTTATCATATATTAACCCTGATTGGTGTCTTTGACATTTACTTAAAGATGCAAATGCTGAATATCCTGGATATTTTCTCTGCTTTACTTGCTAAGGTGTGATAACACACTGTAATCGTTTTACACTTGCTATCGTTCTATATTTGCTATTTCTTGTATTTTGGAAATTTTTCTTCTTCCTATTGCTACTTGGTTTGCTCCCAGAATTGGCCCAACAGTCGTGTTGATGCTAAGTGTAATTTGGGAAATGCCTGGTTAGATTCCTTCTGAGTACCTGTAACAAAATTTGCTCAGTCTTTTAAAGTGATAATCTTTGTAATTAATATTTTTTTGGCAGTGTGGTTGGTTATGAATATTCAGCACTGCACTGTTTTACGCCTCATTTCCCTGTGATCCCTGTGCAACTTTTGTTGCCAGTTTCTTCACTGATAACACCTGCTACATCTCCAAACAATGGAGCTGTTCTATGAGGGTTAAAGAAATGATTACAATAAAAACTGAGTTTTACCAGGTGCCAGAGGAAACATTGTGTCTGCAGAGTTGCTAATATCTATGCTATGTAAATGTCATATTAATGAAAGACTATGGGCTTGTGAAACTCAAACTTCAAGCAAAATAACCCTGTTGCTCAGGTCAGAATGGATGAATAGCTGACGACAATATATAACCATTCCTCTGTGAGACTGGATGTTATCATTTAATTGTCTGTGTTGTTAACCCATAAGAACCCGGACCCATTTCTCCTTCATGGAAAACTATGGGGGACGTAGGAAACACTAAATAGAGCACATATAACATATTTCTGGCTTTTTTTTTTTTTTTCAAAATACCCCCCTGTCACATGACCTACCGTGATGTTCAGCATGTGTCACTTATGAGTTAAGGTTATTTAAAGGGCTTGTGACACCTGTGTCACCATGGGTTCTTATGGGTTAATCAAAGCAAAGGTTCTGCTTTACCTGGCTGAAGTTTGTTGGTCATGGTCAAGAACATGGTGCACAAAGACGCCAGAGTGTTAACATGCAAATAGCTTTTTTTTTTTGGGAATGTATTACAAAGAGCTGACAAAGGAAATGTTGCACCTCAGGTGTGAAATTTAAGACTTGAAGTAAAACGCTCAGGACTTGAGAACTTGTGAGCGAGACCACGACATCATCTTTGATTGTGATAAAAGCTCACATTCTGTCCCTTAATGCCAATGGTTATTCCTGTAATTTTTACTGTGACGAAAACTTGTATGGCCTTTTTAAGGGTTTTCTTTGTATTTGGGAAATGCAAGGGTCAGGAAACAAAGACGGCTGCTCTCAGCTATTCATTTTATTTGTTAAAATGAGCAAAGCCTGCAGCTGTAAATAAAACAGTCCTCCACTTGTACAAACTGCCTGTTGTTTTAACAGCTCTTTGTCTCTGCTATAAATACATAGGAAGTGAAAAGCTTGGCTAATAGCCTCATGAGAATGCCGCGGCTGCTTGGCATGCCTCACCCGCCATTGCTAAGCCACATCAGTCAGACACCTTGTTTATACATCTGCTGAGGCCACTCATAACTTAAGTCAGCTACCTTTTTTTAGGAGGCTTGGAGCTCATGCCCACAGTCCTAGGCCAGAACATGTTCTGTTGTTCTGGCTATGAATAGACCAATATCTCATTTTATTGTGGTGAACTGATCTGCGTTGAAACATTTTAGTGAGATCTAATGAAGGTCTTGTGACTTGGTTTTGTTAATAACCTTTCTGGTCACTCGAGGCTAATTTGGGATCCTGTATGTAGACTCGCCAGCTGCCAGCCACCAGCCACCAGGACCAAGAGCTATAGCCATAACTGTCACTTTGCTATCACTCATAGCAGCTATCTCTGCAGTGATGGTAATTCAGCTTAACCCGTGGTCTGTATTATTATTGCGGTAGTGGACAAAGTGACTGCTCCCATTTTCATTTTAATTCACCATTAGAAGACTATTTACGCCCTTTCTAAGCCAACCACATTTTGCCCAGATAGTGTGCATTCTTATTGTGACTTAAATGTAAACATGGACTCTAAAAAAACCCAGTCAAGCAGAAATGTCAACATTCACTGGTTCCATCCTCTCAAATGTGACAATTTACTGCTTCTCTGTTTTGTGTCATTGTAAATTCAATGTTTTTGAGATTTAGACTTTAGACTGGTTTGACAAAACAAGCAATTTAAAGAAGTGACATTAGACTTTGAGAAATTGGGATTGCCATTAGTTGGACTGACATTTTTGGCAGAAAGATTATTGCTTTAAAATCTTTTAGCTCACTGGTTTATTTGATTATCCTCCCGTAAAAGGATGTTTTGATGATTCAGATGACACTCATTGTCTATTCCCGGTAGGTTGACTGTCTGTGCTTACACTGCTGGTCAGCTCTCTCATGTCAAGTTTAGAGAGAAAGGAGCTCTACTTCATCATGGTCATGATTAAGAACTAGAAACCCTTGGTGTCTGGTTTGTAATTGGTTGGACATTGGTTTGTGAATTTTGAGTTACATCTGAGTGAATACTGAACAATGTTTTCTTTTATTAATTCAGTCAGTTGGAACCAATCATGAGCTCATGACCTTACAAAACTCAAGTGGTGTTTGTGCAGACATTTTCCTGTGTGTTGTATTTTTATTTGTGCATATTGTACATTTTAATCAACATCAACACCAGCTTTCTTTAATACTGATAAATACAAGACTTTTCAGTGTAGAAGAGAAACTGAAACACTGAAATAATGACAGAGGGGAACATGCGTAGCTTGGAGAGTATTCTGCAGGCCTTCATACAATACCTCCTCCCCGTGATGTCTTTGCTGTTTCAGCATGAAAGGATGATCCTATACACCCTATTTAGATTTAATCCCGATAGGTGAATTTGCTCAGCCACTTAGCTAGTTTGATGATACAAATCAGTGGAGCTGAAAGGCAGTTTGTTGACAGACGGTTCAGGTTGAGTAATGCGGTGGAAGAGTCAGAGAAGCAAGTTTACTTCTGAGGTTGGGGATATGTAATGTTGTGTGCCACCATCTGGCCTCTTGCCTTGTTCAGATGAATGAATGTGCCGTAGTCTACATGGCCTCTATATGTTTCTCAGTGCTATCTTTGATTAATAGTCCACTGCTTAGACCATTCCCCCCTATTCAGCACTTACTCACAATGTTGTGTTGATGCACATTTCCGCCTGCTCTGCATTACACATATTATACTGTCAGGTTTATTAGCTGATAGGAGTTAGATTAGAGGCTATAGGACGTATATGTGTTCGTAAGAGAGTCATTGCTCTGTACCTTGTGGGTTAAAGCTGAGATCTGTTCATGAAAGATCACAGATTTGATTCCCACACATGCCAGTGTGTCTTGAAGTCATTATTAAAAGCAAATTGTGAACGTATTATTTACTGAGGCTCATATGCTACGATTCTGTGTTGCAGCAACCTTGTTTATTTCTGTTCTCTGTACTTTGTGTAACTAAGACGGTTGTTTCTGTATTATGGATTTCAAATGCTGTTCTGTGTTTTCATTCCCTGCTAGTGAATTGATGCATCACTCATCTCTATTACGATTTGTAGGAGTTGGGAAGCTTTGGGGTTTCAGGTTTGTTTGTTTTTTTTTTTTTTTTTTTTTTTCTGTTTTACTGGTTTTCTGTCACTTAAATTGCAAAAGTGTGTTTTTATGATGTGCATTTCAGCAAAATGTGCATAGTTAGAAATTAGCCCAGCAAGTCAGGATTGAGCTGTCAAGATCTGTATGATTTGCAAATGATATGTATGGGTGTCAAAGGTTTGTCAGTTTTGTTTTACATCACAGGTTTGTTTCTGTACTCCAAACACAGGATCGTTTGTTTGCTTTATAAATCACAAGGCTGGACAAACTACTCTGGCCAAACTCACATAGATTTGCTTAGTTGGTTGATATCATTTTATTAACCTGTCTAAATAATGATATGGTGACATGCAGCACACACCCACAGTCTACATGTTCCAGATGTTCTAGTTGGTTTCACATCCAACACGGTCAAATGGAGTTTTAACAACCCAAGTTTTGCTGTTTTGTTTTGTAATGCTCCTGTGTTTTCCTGGCTCACCATATCATTAATGGGGCATGTTGTTAATGTATCCTTGATATAAAATCGGGTCAATTTCATTTGTGATATTTCCTGTATCCCATTCTGAAGCTGTAGAGCATGAAGTTAGTTTCATAGTTCCCACGATTTTCATTTCCTTCATTTACTCTGCAGTCCCTCTGCGCGCCCCCTGTGCCTGTCTCCACCCAGCCTCCCCCCAGGGAGTGATACTCACTGACATCCCTCCTCCCTCTGGCCAGATGTTGAAACTTAAACACAGCATCCATCAGCCTACAGACATATGAGTAGCACAGCAGACAGGGGCAATGACTCAGAAAAGGCATTCTTAATACAGGTTTACACTCACACCTACAGACACACTCACAGGCTTCACTTCTAAGCTGTGTTCCCACCCTTCATCTCTGAATCAACATATATTTCTGCAGTGAGCCATAACAGTCTGATTACTGGTTCTGAACACTGACAACTGTTCCTGAACTAAAACCCAGAGAAATATGCTTCTGGTGCGAGATAAAATAACAACCTTCAGCCAAAAGCTGTTTCACTGAGGCTGAATCCTCAGAACACTTTTCCCGCAGAACTTTTTATAGTGTAGTGATGCTATCCTGCAAAAGCCAGATAAGGAGAAAATCATACTGGATGCAGTTGGTCACATAGCTCTGCATGAGTTTTAAATAACACATTTCTTTTTTCCTGATTCATCCTTTTTCTGTTGCACCAGTCACCTTTTACACCACATTTTTGAGAAAAGAGAGAGAGATTGTGAAACCTTTGAATAAAACCAACATTATGAGCAAATTCTTTTTTTTTTTCTCTGATCTTGAACTGGAATAACACAGTAACTGGTGAGGTTAAGTGGTATTTCCCTGTCAGATGTTTCAGGGCTGCTTCACTCTTTCCACGGTCTCTCTTGGCCATTTTTCACGGGAGCTCACATGTCTTTCATGACTGAAACGCTGCCTCTTTAAATATAAACTGTAGCTGTTTGTTGGTGACGAAGTTACCACTGGCAGAGTAATGGATTCAGTTCACCCTCTCGAATATTGACGGTCATCTTTAAAGAAGTGTGACAGATGAATGCTGAGTGGGAATCGACTTAAGAGATCTGTGACTTCATGTGTGAGTTCAGACAGAAGATCTGTTTGGACTGACTCTGGCAAACACTCCTCCCTAAAACTAGAAAATCTTCCACACAAATGTTTAATGTATTTTAAGGCCTTATTTCTCAGGGTGTGTTGTCTGGATTGTGAGCGTGACCTTTGCCACTGTCCTAAGACAGTTTGCTCTTATTGTGTAGATGCACAAAGGCAGACTGAGTGTGTGCCTGTAAAAGGTTTGTGCACATACAAGTATTTTCATTTACGGCATCTGAATAGGTCCGTAAACTTCTGCAGCTGAAGAAACAAAATAGTTTATGCTTTCTCACTACTTTTTCAATGTCAGGGCCCCTTTTCTTTGTTTTGTTTCTCTATTTTCTTTTTCTTTCTTTGTCTGAGTGTCTGAATTGTCAGTCTCTGTTAAGCTGCTGCTCTGTCTACGTATTGATTGACTGAATTCATGAAAAGTGAAGATGGAAGAGAAATCCATAATCTGATTAGGTCCAGTTTTACATGGAAACATGAAAATGCCCACAACTTAATGAAAGTATTACTAATGATGTTGATGTTTAGAGCATGGTCTGAGTTTGATACTAACTGATCAGGGTGCTTCAGACCTCGGTAAGCCACCATAATGAAGGCCTTCTGAACTATTGTGCCATGGAGGCAAAAACAAATCTGAGCACAAAGTAGTGTCATGAATTTTTCAGAAACGTAGACACTCTCCAAGATCCTGCTCTGAATTACAAACAAATATACAACTCCTGAAGAGCTGGTACGTTAAGCAGAAAACACAAGTTAAGTTGTTTATCATTTATTTGGAGGCCAGGGCAATCTCCACGTTATTTTAGTTTTCATCTCTTGTGGATGTAAGTGTTGTTGTTGTTGTCTTGTGTTCATGAAATGACTGTTGATTTTGTTTTTGTAAGGTAACATTGAGGAAAATAGAAGTGCTAAAGAAAACCTTGTCTCCACTGAGCTGTCTCATTATACACAGTACCTGAGCTGAATTTTTCTTAAAGTGTAGAAATAGCTTTACATGAGCGATCAAACTACTTTTTTGGGCCGTTTTTTTTTTTTTTTCTTGGGGGCAGTGCTATTTTTGTTTCTAGCATTAGACTCTTTACATGTCACAGCATTATTTCAAATAAATATTCCATGCAGTATTTGCACCATATTTTTGTATCTACATATTTTGATTGTTTTTGGCCTTATTAAAGTTGACCTTGATTGTAAGGGAAAGAGACAGTTCATGGGTTGGTATGTTTGTGCGTCCTCAAAATATTTATACAGAAATCTAATGCTAATGGTATCTGCTTTCTCCAAAGGTTTTCACAAAATGTTCATGTCTTTGTATTTGTGCTGCTAACAAAAATTGCTTTAATTATGGATTAATTTGGCAATTTCTTATTTATTTTTTTTATGGGTTGGGCAGAAAATTGTCAAAAATGCCAGCCACAATCCCCAGAGCAAAAGCTGACATTTCCAATTTGTTTATTTTGCCTGATCAGTTGACACAAAGTCTATGATACAAGTTGAAGAAATGAAAGAAAAGTTCTTACAGTTTTTTTCTGTTTTGCTTAAAAAGATATTGGAAGGACTAATTAATTATTGCTTTTCTGCCAGTTGAGTAATTAGTTAATCGGCCAATCATTTCAGCTTTATTTTGTGAAATAGATGAATTTGAAATGTAGCTGTGTTGGAGCTTTTGATCATATCATGAGCTTCATCAGCTAACCTGTTGTTGTGGCATTGTAGATGCGCAAACAGCCATGTTTTTGTTTTTGTTTTGTTTTTTTCAGGGCTCTTTATAGTCATCCAAGTCTTTCAAAGTTGGGATTCAAAGTTCTCTTAGTAGCAGTTCAGGAGGTTTTAATCCTAACACACGATCAGAAGGGTGTTGAGTGGCTTAAATTTGAGAGTAATTTTAGTTCAGGAACTCTTTGAATCAACTTAAATGTGCCGGATGCCGATTCTTGATTGAATTCACTACTTGTGTGTGTGATTCCACCAGTGCCACACTTATTAGTGAAAATGAGAAGTCGTTATACGGTCCACAGTGATGTGTGTCTCAATGATGCCAACATGAAAAGCTCAGTATGCTGCATCCTCCCTTTCATGTGACAGTGCTTTCTCCTTTGGTCAGGAATCTGTGTTGTATTTGCTGTAAAGCGACTTTCTCTGTCTTCAAGGACTCAACGCTCTGCCCTTTGATCCAGCAACCAACAACGACCCTCTTCAGTTCAACAGCTCCAGTGGGCCGCTGGTGTCGGAGTGTCCTCCTTTGGAAAACACAGCTGAGAATAGCAAGAAGAGGAAGAGAACCATCCTGCCTCCAGGTATGGACAACAGCTACCTCATTTCCTTACCTCATTTTGCCATGGGCTCAGGTTTACCCTATGGTTTCATATCCTCACTATTTTGCCCTCAGCCACGTTAAATTCTAAATGCAGGTGTCAGCTCTCAGGTGTAAAAAGAGAAGAGCCTCCCTTCACTTGGAAGAGCTTTGATACAACAGCTATGTTTCTTACCTTGAGATTCCTCGTCCTTTTCCTCCACCAACATCAAATGACTGTGATGGGAATTGTTGCATAATCCTATTATTTGGTAGTGGTATTGGGGGGGCGGGGGGGAGTAGCTTAGTTCAGTCTTTGTTGTTTTCGATTAGCTTGCCATGTCCTGCAGCTCTGGTTGTCTGGCCTGTTTGGAGGTCAGGCAGCTGCAGCGGGAAACTGCTCTGCTGAGATTGTGTGCCTGACTGTCTGTTACCCTGCCAGCACCACCTGCCAGTCACAACTGCAACACGCCTTCAGCTCTCTTACACACACACACACGCACACACACACGCACTGACCTGTCATACAGACAGGGACGCATTGAGAGAAGAGTATCTGTATACATTTGTGTTTATGTGTGAGTGTGGCGTAATTAAACAGTAATTTAAGTTAGCAGTGGGTTGCCTGGTAATGTATCAAATTAAAGAAGGACTTTATAATTAAAAAAATTTAAGAAGTACTGACTAATTAATTGCTCTGTATATAATAGAAAGAAGAGGGTCCTTAAGACGGAGAGGTGTTGTTCCATGTTCTCGGCTTTTTTTGACGATGCTAATTGGACTGGATTAATTCTCCACATTAACACAGCCCTAATTAACTATTCATCTTTTTTTCACATCTTCACATGGATGAGTTCACATTTCGATAAAGTTTAATTTCATTTTAATTCACTGACCATATCAAGCTGTAATTGGATAATGTATCACAGATGATTGTCAAACAAATAACCAGCTCTGGTTCAAATGATGGATGAGTTTCAAATGTTGAAAGCTGTACAAAATCTGTGAAATTAAGACCATGTGGCTGTGACACAATTTTGCACTTTCAACACACATGAAAAGCAGCAGTGTTAATTGACAAAAAACATCTATTTGCTGTCACAGGTTTTGAGTAATGATGAGTTTACAAAGATAAAATGTGTTATGAAATGTGTTTTCAGAGTGGATGAGTTATTGCTCCAATGACTTCAAGAGCATAGACAGAGTCGGGTGAATTACTCGAGCCTTAGAGAAGCACCATGACTCTATGAAAGTGTAATGTCTCTGTGACACTGATGGAAATGAATTCATTTCTGTTTTCTTATCTTTTCTGAGAACTAATGTCAGACCATCATATCACCAGGAGAAAATTTCATCAGATGTGTTAAAATCTCTACCTCCTCTCAGTTATGAATCCTTTTCTGGCCACTGATGATAAAGTCCAGTCTGCTGATAGAGGAGTTCACAAATGTCTGAACTAGGGTTGCTGATTCTCACATATTTCTCAAATCAGGAAAACAGAATACTAGTTTACCTTTTATTATAAGATGTTAAAGTAAAACATGGGATAAAAGCATACAATCAACAAACAGAAATCCCACATGTGTAGCTGGAGTCTCAGTCTCAGCTCTCACACTTCAGTCTTTTTTGAGCTCCTCATTATCTGCGACACCTGCGATTCTTGGCTTTTTGACTAATTTCGGCCACAATTCATTTCTGCAGTTGATGCCTAGGAAAAGCTCTCAACTCATTTTCATTTGTTGGAAACTTTTTGCACAAGCCAGCAGGAACAAAGGTTACAAGGTTACAACCCATAATGTGACACCGCTCCTATGCAAGAATTGTTGTTAAATATAATTCAACCAATGCTGTTTCAAATGCATTTCCAAGAGAAAATATCATCTTTAACATAGTCAGAACAGTCATGCAGGCTTTTCTCTGCCATTATATACATAGCAGGAACAGAAAATATTTAATGTGTCCCATGTTTGCTTAGCATGAGGAGAAGAAATGACATTCAAATTTCAGAGAAATTGCCGACAGTGACAGTAGTAATAGTGTTATATTTGGTTTCTTGGATAAAAGCATGTCAGATTTGGTGACTTGTGAAGCTTTCTCCCTCTACTATTAAATAATGCAGGAAGTTGAAGTGGACTCTTGTATAATAAAAAAGTACTTTATGTGTTTATATATAAATGCTGTTGTGATAAGATGCTTGCTCTCTAACTGAGGGACCTGTATGCACTTCTTTACACAATTTTACCTTGAACCTCTCTTTATCAAATGCATGATACAAGAGCATGAAAATAATTGGATATTAGTTGTGGCTTCATATCACTGTAGCTCTAAGTTCGGCTGCACAATTCAATTACTCTGGGTTTTCTCAGTCATGTTAAGCTGTATTTATTTTTGATGCATCAGGTTAATGAGAGTTCTGGCATAGAAACCCTCAGGTTTATAGTCTAAGGTGGGATTTTGCCCACTCATAGCACCACCACAATGCTAGACATTTTCATTCACAACACTAACTCTTCCAGGTTCCGTCCAGGTAACTTCAATTTCGCCTCGTCTCGTCAGTGAATAGGAGACCACTGCTGTGCAACCACCATGTTCACAATTTTTTAATCCACTATAGAGTGCAGTGGAGGGGCGACTAATGAGACTATCTTTAACTTTCTCAAGTTGCTTTCACTCTCAACACTCACATCAGAACAACTTAAAGGGGAACACACAAGCAGGCCAAGCTGAACAAAGTAGAGTTCCACACATAGTATCTTTTGTACCTGTTGTAGCCCTGATGTGTAGCTACATTTTAGGGGAAGCACACGCCAGCTACAGCTGAAATTGGTGTAGGTTCGGCTGCTACATACATGGTCTTCATAGCAATGCAGTGACTGGTTTAACTACAGGCTTAACTTCAAACTGAGCTTCAGGTAGCCTCTACCACCACACCAGCTACCACCAGCCAGAAACATTACGACTATTTGAATCTATATGTGTCATGATTACAAAGTAGCTTTGAATTAGGATATGATTGCTTGCTTGGTTGAATCTAGCAAGCTGAAGCGTAAAGAAAAGTAGCAGAACAGCTGTTTTTTTGGGGGGGTTTTTTTTTTTTTGGCTTATAGGTGTCTGATTCTGATTGTCTCCAGTCTCAGTCAGGTCTTTTAACTCTGATAGAGCACCAACTCATTAAAAGCTGTGTTGATTGAGTTTCGTTAAGGGACCCTAATGGATAGATTTGTCTCATTATAATTGCCTTTGTACCATCGTAAACATGTGCAATCATCCAAAGCAACAAAGCACATACAATTTTCTTAAATATTATACGGCTGCAATTTTCTTTCAGTAATTGAATAAGAGTTTGAGAAGGCAATAGAACAGAACTGCCTGTTTGATGTGGCCCATGAGGAATCCAAGTCATTTCAGACTTAATGCCACCCTGCTGATAGATTATTTACAAATGATCTTTAAACCACCACACCAAGACCAAACAACAAACAGCCAGATACATAATTAAGAGCCTTCACCTCCTGTAAACAGTTAGACAGAATGAACTTTAATTGATATCCTGTTCCCTCTACCTCTTAAAGGGAAACTGTTCATCTAGTTCACCCACCTCACACTGGGACTCTCTGTGACTAACTTGATTTTTTTTTTTTTTTTTTTTTTTTTTTTTTTAAAAAAGCTGACTATAAAATGGCTCCAGAGAAATCATCATGCCCACTTAGTAGAGGAATTTCCAGTTTGTTATGACTCTTTCTATTAAGGGATTTTAAAAAAAATTTGTGTTGTGCTTCTCTGCATTGGCCGCAGGAAAATTGAGGGGGTTGAACATTTTACCATTCTTTTATTTATCAAACAGCACCTTTTTTTTTTTTTTAAATCCAGCTGCTCCCTCTAAAGTTCGAGATGGTGTACTTGGTCACCATGTTTGCTCTTTATCTTTATTTTTCCAGGGTTCACTGGTTCACCTCCACCTACTGTATGAGCGTGTGCACCTGTCTTTTAACTATCCATAATCAGTGTTGCCTTGGGGCTGCAGGCACACTGCAAGGATTTTCCTTCTGTTTTTTTTTTTTTTTATCAGTTTTACAACACTGCCAGAGATGACCATTTCCCCTCAAGCCCTGCTGTGTTGGAGCTGCGGGTGGTGAAGAGAATGGGATTTTGAAATGCTGCTGGTCTTTTTTTTTTTTTTTTTTTCCCCACTGGAACAGGATTCCCCTCTTACAATGAATATAAATGTCATTTTAGTGGAACCTGCAAAAGCTGGAATTAATTTTCTTGTGCCTGTGTTATTTTAATGTGATAATAATAATCTTTATTTGTGAGGCAGTTCAAAACAAAGTTAACTGTGATTACAGTGTGAAATAGAGATGCAATAGAGTTCAAAAGCCATCATAAATAAGACACTTGTTATTTGAAAATTGCCACCAAAGTAAAAAAAGATTACATACAGGGAAATGTTAAATATTTTTGTATTTAATATTTGACACTGACATTTTTTAAAATTTTTTTAAACCCTGAGAAAAAGGGGTCCTACAGCACGTGTGACATAAGGACATGCATCATACTGCTGAGCTGTGTTGATACCAAACCAAAGGTGTGAATTTGCTTTGGTTTGGCCTGACCATGCTGTCATATAAACTGCTTCTACTGGAAATGTGCAGTTGCAAATAACTTTGTTTATGTGAAATAGCTCTTTGAAGGAGAACGCTTGGCCTTTGGCTAAATGGGTTTCAAGTACCCTTGTTACAAGGTTGTTTGACTGGGAAAAAAATTGAGTAGTGATCAGAACAGAGGCATATTTTCAAACCTCAGGCCATGTGTATGGATTCATCTGAGGCATTTCCAATGGTTGGATGAAATAAATCGGCTAACTCTCATGTTTTTCTGTGCATGAAAATTAAATTGATTAGTTTTTATCACAAAGGCCAATTCACAGTCATAGTTTTAGCAAATAAAAGAGTTGAACTCTCACCAATCCAATCCCTCTTGCATTAACCTTTAGTGGGAGCTAAGTGTTAAAATAAAATGCTATTGATTCTTCAGGAGAAAGGTTAATGTCACTGAGCAAAAGGGGAAATAAGGATACATGTTGTGTCGATCAGGAGAGACAGTATTTCTCAACAAACTGGAACGTCACGACGTGTTGCAGTAAAGGTTTATTTTGGACCCATCGCAGCAGGAAAATGGTATAATGGGCACGAAAACATTTAAAGGTCCTCTGTGGAGCATTTAATGTAAAAAAATTGAGTTTTGCTAACATCCAGCACTTCTCACTAAAACATGTTGCATACCTCATTAAGGCCTAAAAACTGTTGGAAACATTCTTTTTTCTTTTTTTTTTAAGATTGTGAAATATTCTGGTTTTACATCATGGGTCAAATGTCTTTTCTCTGAATTCTACAAAATGAAAAGTGAGAACACAAACAGCTTGTTCATCTCATTTTAAGGGGGAAGGAGTGTAATCTTTTGAGTTAACAACTATCAAATGGCACCAGGACAGATTTCCATTAAACTCAGTCTAATTAAGGTTCAGAGAATTTTTGTATATTTGATAATATTTGATAGTAGTTGTGCTGTAATATGATTAGGGGCAATTCAAAAGTTGTGTGCATAATGATGCTGTTTGTTCTACTTTGCCTTCAAAAGTAATTTGGTAATAGGAAACCACAAGCTCTGAAATTCTAATTGACTGGGTCATTTTCACATGAAAAGGGGAAAATGAAAGAAAAAGTTTCATTTAGAAAAGTCTGCTGTGTCCCTAAAAAAAATTTAAATCAGACATTCTGGCTTTAATGACAACATACTTGAGCAAAAAGCCTGTCTTTTTCTTGTTAGCTACTAGACTTTTACAGGTAACGGCTATGAAACAAAGAATTCCTCACTGACTTTTTCTGTGGTTCAGGTTTGTATTCCTGAAACCATTTTGTTAGTACAAGATCTCCTATGGGAGTGTGTAGTCCTTGTGATGAATGGTTTTCAGTCGGACTGGGTTTGTGAAGCAACAAAACCCAGGAAAGGAACTGCACTTCAGCTAGCTGAATGTGGTTTCACATTTGGGAAAGTACTGTATAACAGTACCAGTATTTCTCTTTTGTGGTTTTTTTTTTCTCCCCCCCTATTGGAAAGTAATGGACTCGAGCATAGAAAAATGTAATGTTTTGTCACTGACCCACTACTGGCAGGAAAAGAGCTGTTGGAAGGTAAATAATGTAATGGGCTACTTAAGCTGTCAGAGATGGCAGTCCTTTGAGATATATGGCTGTGTCATTGTCCCAGAAAGGCGCATGTGTATATATGTGTGTAAGTACAGCATCCTGATTGCTGTGTGTTGAGACTGGGGGAGATCTACAGCTGGATGTCAGTCTTGGTGACGCGGAGGCCACACAGTGACACACAAGATTACAGTGATGCTGATGGATGGGAGACACAGGATGACAGATTGAAGTTAAAAATGAAAGCATAATCACAACAGCATGTATGTAGGCATGTAGGTGAGTGTAAAGGTTAATGACTTGGTGATTGTCAAGTATTTGGTTTAGAGGGAGCAGCAATGTTCTTCTGCAGCACTACATGTGTGTACACACTGTATGTGTTTTTACTCTAGGAGAGAATGGTGATTGAAATGCATGACAAGCTGCTAAGGGGCCTGTCTCTCCTTATTCATCTGGGACTCCTGCTTCAGTCAGAACATAACAGTCCACTTGTCTCTACTGCTGCTCTGGGAGAGATAAGGACTATGCAATGTCTATATGGACAGTGTGTGCTTGCTTACATAGGAGCAGGAGTATTTAGAGTGTATTCTAAGTGCTGCATACAGTTGTTCAAATCCTAGCAGATTGCCTTTGATCCAGGTCATAGAGGAAATGTCAGATCCCATGGTTTCAATCTATGAGCTAATAGTAATCAAGCAAGGAAATTAAATTGAGTTTCACCCTTGATTCCTTTTCCCATTTCTCACCACCATCATTTTTATATCGTATTCTCTCACTTGCTGTCACTCTCCTGTACGCTGCAGTGGTCAGGGATTTAGTGCCACTTCACCCCATCTTGCAAAGTCTAAAAACATGTGAGATCTAAATTATTCACAGTGCCAGAAGGCGCTCTGCTCTGTCTGCAGACTCACCCTAAAGCCGGTAATGTTAAAGCCCCAAGCCAAGGTCTCATGCGCCAAAAAGATTCTAATAACCAAACGGAAATCTTAATGGTGTGTAGTTTTCTGCTTGATTGGAGCAAATCGGGCCACATGGCCTCACTTTCATTGCTTATCTTCCTCACATTGTTGCTGTGCTGAATAAAGGGAACAATCAGTTCATAAGATGGGTTTTTGCTCTTCATCCTCAGGGACAAGGCCAAGTAAGGTTTCTAGCAGTGTTTTCCATGAATATTCCTTGATCCATGTTTGGTTATTATCTCTGCAACTATGCTAAATTGATTTCTAATCAGGCTAGAGTTTTACAAAATGACCTGTTGTATCAAGAGTCAGTTATTCTTTTGGATTATTTTTCTTGTGGATTGATTGAATAAGCCACCTTGTAATCATCTTACAGTATGTAGTTTACTTTGCAAGTAACACAATGAAAATCTAATAGATACATTTTATTTATTTATTTTTTTTTTTTTTTAAATGGATAGTGCAGCTGCAACACAACAGGAAATCGATCGGCAGCTATTTCACTTTTCATGTGAAAATGAACAACTTGATTGTCACAGGCTCTCAAATATAAATATTTGCTGCTTTTCCTGGTTGTACATTAATATAAATATAATATTTTGGGGCTATAATTTGACTTATTGACTATAATAAGGTTGAAGTGACCAAATTATTAATCAATTGACAAAGTAATTGGCTGATTAATCGCTTTATCCCTAATAGGTACTGTAAAACACAAGGTGACCAACAATTTTGTGTCTCTTGTTGGTCTGTAAGACCTTGATTTTGATAATGCTTAAGTGAAAACAAATGCAGAGAAAGTCATTTCAAAATGAAAAGTGCTCAAATTTCATTCCCATATGTCTTGAACAGTCTGCTATAATCTATACACCATTTCCTCTGTATCTCAGTCCCCCCCCCCCCCCCCAATTCACCCTCCCTCCTCATTTTAGTTGAAATAAAATGTGCCCTTTCCTCTTGTTGAGGGCATGTTATCTAACAGAAAGGGCAGACCAGAGATTTAAGGGCTCTGAGGGTTCAATTACATATGTAAAGGCTGTTGAGAGGTTTTATCGACAATGTTTTTCATAAGGCCACCAGCGAATGTCAGATACCGCCCCAAAACACGAAGGAATAACCACTCACTCAGGTCGGATTACCTGATGAATTATTTGTATTGTCTAGGTGGGCGAGCTTTGTTTCTCCTATAAATGAACGTAAATTTGGTTTCGACAAACCCAGGGTCTTACTTTAAAAAACTCATGATGCCTCTGTGCTGGCTATAGCCAGGGCTGGAAGTATTATGTTTTCAGGTTGTAGATATTTAAAAAAGTAGTTTACAAGGAGAAGCTAACTAAAAGAAAAGAGGACTTCACTCATGACACCTGATGATTTTTCTGTTTTTTTTGTTTTTTTTTTTTCTTTTAATCATCATCACTTACCTCAGTATGAGTCTGCAGCAGTCTCCCCATTTTTACACAGCACTATGCTCATAGTAGCATTTTCATCAGTGACCCTGCGGCACCTCTCCTCTTCTATCAACACCTCTCCCTCCATCCATATCCCACCCCTCTGTCTCTCTGTCTTCTTCCTGAGCCTCCAGCCAGGTTAACTGATCCACACCGGCTGGCTCTCACCGCCTGACATAACTGCTGAACGTCTCCTCTGCCTCTCCTCTTCTTCATCATCCTGCCACCCTTTTCCAACACCCTCATTTAATGGTACTCTGAGAGGCTACTGCACAAGTGCTCAGTTGTAGTTAGATCAGTTGTAGTTAACCCATTTTAACCAGTCCTAATTCATCTTACTGAACAGCAAGATGATGAATATTTACTTCTAATTAGAGGGAAAGGAAAGTAGGGGTGGGGGGCCAAATTTGAGGACTAATGCAACCATATTGTGTGTCACTTTGTTGATCCAAAATGCGCCATTTTGGCTTATCATTGTCAGTGTCTTCCAGTTCAGGCCAGATGTGAAGCACTTTACTTAACTCAGCTATATATTTCTCTTCACCAGTCCAGAAGGAGGTGACAGTACATCTGAAGCTATTTGGCAACTGCCAAAGTCACCAGAAGAAAAATAACATCTGCTCAGGTTTATCTACAACAGTAACAGTTTAGCAGCAAGCTAACAACAACCCATAAGCAAAGTGGATTCACTGCTTAAATGGGATAGGTATGAGATAAGATTTTATCATAATATAAATGCTCTTTCTCATGCTGCTCCCTCCCCCACACACAGATAAGTGCTTCAGTGGCTCCATGTGTCTTCTCTATGATCATATGTGTTGAAATGGCGAGAGCTGCTTGGTGATGAAATTAGCTGTCAGCAGGGAGATCGTCAGCTAATACCCATGTAACTTTAGCTGCCATTATCACAAGGGAGAGATGCTTTGAGTGGTGACTGCCACAGTTTGCTCACTGATCTAGTTAGGAGAGGTAAGTCTTTGCATATGCACCAGTGAAAGGGAAGATTAAATGGTATAAACAATAAACTGGACAATTGTCTCAGATCTGGATGTGAGGGGACGGCTGCCCCTCATTTTGCTTGTTCGTAAGCCTTCATTTCAGTTTGGGGTATGTGGTTTTCTGAGCTTTTGAGAAAGAAACCCAAATGATGTTTTGCACTCTGTTGTCCTTACAGCGTATTGGGCTTCAGGAGGTATACACACACCACTCAGCCATAATTAATGCATGATTATACCCATTTACACACAACCAAGGGAATGTTTATTGATGACAATGCATTAGAGAATTGGTCTGAAAGCCGCACTAGGTTACTGAACATAAAACATCATAGAGATGATGCAGAAAGTGGGATTGCAGTTTGACAGGCAGTACCAACTCGACTTTTTTATGACATTTGAGCAAAGGCTCCAAATCTCTAAATGTCATGGGAGAGCTGCACTGTGGCTGACCATGTGTTCTGACTCCTTTTAAAGAAACACATACTGCATGTAAGCAAGAAAGCAAAACTTTTTTTATACACCATATTTTTGTCAAGGGAAATGCAGTGTACTTCAAAAAAAGTTGGAAAGGATGTGTGTAGGTGTGTTTGAGTGGATATGTGAAGGACATATTAAACACTTGGGATATTGGAATCATGAACAAAAACCTTTTCTTGTTAGCAATCTGCGTTTTCTGTGGTTTTTGTATTGTCTACAGAGCCTTACTCCTTTACAGGTAAAAATCCCTCCTTCATTCTCCCTTCTCTTGTACTATGACAGTGAAGCTACATTTTATGATTTTTGCAGCAGTCAAATGTGGTTTATAGATTTTAACAATACCGCTTTGGTAAAAGTAATGTAAGTGAAATCTTTATCTTTATCTTGTTAGTTACAAATTGTAATAGCTGTAAACTCCAATTAAACAATGTATATTAGAGCTGAAGCGAATGATTATTTTTATCCAGCAAATTATTTTCTTTTTTTTTTTTTGTTGTTTTTGTCGATAAATTGTTTTTAAATCTTTATTCATTCTATTTATTTATTTGATTTTTTTTTTTTTTTTGTCAATTTCAGAAAATGATCACAATAATTTCACTAAACCAAAGTTGATGTCCTCTAATGTCTTATTATTAACACACTGTCCAGTTGAGGCAGTGGAATTGGTTCATTTGTTGCTCAGATTTACTTTCACTAAAAAGACATTGCTGCACATGAATTGTCTTTTGATTTGACTAATTGAAGAATTAGTTTGACAATTGAAGAATATGCGTGGAATTTGTGCATCACTGATAAAAGGTTTGATTCTTGGACTATTTGTTTTTCTATACTTTCTCATCAGTTCCTTTGAAATTCTTTCACTAATAACCCTCCTTGCTGCAGTGATCCTGCCCTGACTTTTTTCATAGAAGCACCTTTTCTTAATCAAAGCCATTTTCTAAAGGGCACCAATCTCACCACTCTCTAGCAATGACTGCCAAGATAAACTCAAAATTACATCATACAGGCTCCTTTTGTCTGCAGTGTGAGACGTCTGATGGATTAGACGAAAGTCTACTTTAATTCTGCATTATCTTTTTCTCTGTTTCTCTCACTGAATCTCCAAGACATGTAAGAAGGACAGATATACTCTGACTCCCAAAGTCTAATTATATGCTGAGCAAAGCCCCTTCTATAACAATGCCTTACACTGCTCTGGATTTGGCTGCCACTTTTGCCTTTCTTTTGTTCAGTATCTCCCTCCCTCTCTCCTAGTTATTGTCAGAGAGAGGATGTTGTTCTCGTGCGTAGGTGGAGTGAGATGACAGTCTTTCAAGTTCATAAGATCGTCTTTACCTAGTTACACTTTGTACACTGTGTACACAGATTGGACACTTTGGGCAAAAGCTCTGATGTACACTTCTGAAACAGGACTGAGATTTTCTGTGGGCAATGTGGCCAAATTATCGCAGCCTTCAGTGATGCCTTTGGACATAAAGTGGAATAATGAAAGTTAGTAGTGACGCACTAGGTACAGGAACGCTAGGCTGGCATCAATGAAAAGATTCATGACAGGACCCAAATGGAGCATGTTGATGGAATATTCTGTCTGATTTCCTATTTATCACAGCAGTATATGCAATATATATGCTAATTAAAGTGATCAAATGAGAATTGCAGATGGTATCTGACCTGACTGTATATTAAAACAAAAGTAAAACGAGTTTCTGGTTTGAAGTGTCAGTTTTCATACTATATATTACAGAGCCTGCAGGGTATACCATGGTGATCTTTGTATCAACACATTTTTTTTCTTTCTTTTTTTTTTTTTTTAAATAACCTTTTGATGTTTCCCTTCTTGGCTTGACTTCCCCCTCAGATGCATTTTGTGAGGAAGGATAATAGGTTTCATCTAAAATCAGCCATCAGATGATTGTGGTTGTTAAATTTCAAAGTTTGTTGTAATGGCATTGACCAATCCAGTGTTTAAGCCATTTGTGCCACTGGAAATAAACCATAGCTTTCTTTTTAACAACTTCACACTCTGTCTCTTCCACGTTTGCTTATCTGTCCACACCTCCATCATATATTGGGTCTTACTACGCAGTCAAGGACATTTATCCTTACCTCTCCATGGCCAAATTAATATACATCTCTGAAACCTGCCGTGCTTTGAACTAGCAAGGTAGCATTTTGTGTGTGTGTGTGTGTGTGTGTTTGTTGAAACAAGCAACTTGTGGTAACGAAAATGACTGTTAGCAATTGTAACGAGCACTATGTACCATTTTTGCCTGTTATAATGAAAATAATTTATCTGCAGCTCACATTCTAGTTGGTGACATTTATTTATTTCATTTTATTTCAATTTATATGTAAGAAAATACATCTAGCAATGAGCAGGAATATATAGCTTTTTTTTTTTTTTTAGAAAATAAAGAAATGTTATTTCAGCTTTACTGAATATCAGGTCAGTCATTTTGGTGTTAGAGACCTGGCCAAGGCCATATAAAAAAAAAAAATATAGGCACGGTAAACCACCAGGCAATGAATACAATAATGAATAGGAATACTTACTGAGCTAAGAACAGACTCAATTCACAATTTATTTTAAATTCTGATGTGGGTGGATATCTGTAGACATTAGGTATAGACAGCGAATACGTCTTGTGATCTTAGATAACCATTACAAGATGAATGCAGAGAAACAATGGAAGCTTGCCCAGAATAGCTTTATAAATAAATATTCCAGTGACTCAGTCAACATATGTAGAGAGATACATGACCGTAAATGTTGAGCAGTAACAGCACAGTCTGGTTGGATTCAGCAAGAGTCACACTTTGGTCTTGCTCCCAGTAAAATGTTGGGTCTCGGTAGCTAACCCCTCCTGTGAATGTGCAGTGGAAATGTGTGCAACCACACAATGCCACATTATCCTGCAGAAATTCTTTTCGCTGTGGTTTTGTCGCTATTCCAAGCCGGTGGAAAGAAGGGTTTACAAGGCATCAGATCTTTTTGTCTGCCACAAGCTCCATGTTGCTGCCACAGCAGGTATCTCTCACGCCTCTAGTCAACCATGCTACCACTAGAGAAATGATGAGCCATTGAAATAACTGCAATGACCTCCATTCTTGAAAGCCTTACTAGAGAAAGCACCAGACCATGATTCATTCAATGCTCTATGGCTCTATGGAGGACACTCTCTGCTAGAATTTTGTATGTGGTCTTAAAAGCCAGACAATGCTGTTTGGTGTCTCCATTAAGTTTCTTGGCCAATGATCCAAATGATAATGACATGCGACAGAAATGTGCCTGTCATGTCCAAGCATTTAAAGTCCTGTCAAACCCCCTCATTTTTTTTTTTTTTTTTTTTTTTTTTTGTCTCTTGAAGTAATATTGATCATTTTGGTAAGATTTTGAATTTCACAACAGAGCCACTTCATGTATTGATTCCCACTAAAAAAAAAAATTCTCATTCTAACACAACCTTAGGTAAGTTTGAGTAAAAATGGAATTGGCTGTTGTAAAGGTTGTATTTTTGTGTGTAAAATAACTTAGTGTGTAACTTTGTTAAAGCTGAAACAATCAGTCAAAAGATAGTGTTTCTGATATTTGTCTTATTCCCTTTTCGAACAAAAATGAGGGAAAAAATGACCATAAAATGAAATAATTTGATGGTTGTCTCTGACATCATTGTACACAAAATGCATTTGGGTTTAGAGTGTCGGTCGAACAAACAAGACATTTAAGATGTCACTTTGGACTTTGGAGGAAAGAAGGAAAGGAAGGCTTTTATTTTTATTGATCAAGTCAGCAGTTATACAATCCAATAATTGTAAATGGGTGACACGGTGAGAACACGAATCCTGCACATGGTATAAAGATGAAAGAATGTAAGAAAAGAGTTTTTGTGGAAAAATAAGTTAAGTCTCTTACATAAGTAATGTAAAGTCATAATGAAGGCAAGAAAAAATCAGATGAGCTCTGCATAAATATATGGACAGAAACAATGCATTTGTTCTTTCTACGGTTCTTCAGTTTGCTGTGGAAAAGCCAAAGCGTGTCATTGATTTCTCAGTGGAGATTGGTGAACAGATGTCTTTAAGTGGAAATAATGCATCTTACCTGCCATCCATGTCAAGGAACTGTGAAAAAGAAAAGGTAATCTCTCTCTCTCTCTCTCTCTCTCTCTCTCTCTCTCTCTCTCTCTCTCC
>CM076655.1:1153273-1235082 GCA_038496675.1 Rachycentron canadum
TCTCTCTCTCTCTCTCTCTCTCTCTCTCTCTCTCTCTCTCTCACACACTGTAATCAGTCTGAGAAACCAAATAGGTTGTTTCACACTTCTCAGTTATCTCTGAATTTGTTTTTTAATATCTCGTGTAAGCTAAATTCAGACTGAACACAAAGCCAGCTGAGGCCATGTGAATAACAAGAGAATTTTGTTGGTTTCTAGCTTCTATCAGCTGTCAAAAACATATTAAATATTTCTGTTTTCAGGATGTGTTGTCTTTCTGGGAGGCTTGCGCTTTTGAAACTTCGCTATACCTCCAGCCTTTCTTGTCACAACATTACGCTGGCAGTCGTTACTGTGACAGTAGACTCAAAGAGAGCTGCCTGGATGAAGAGGCGTGGCCAGATAAGAGCCCTGGCAAGTTCACTGAGCTGTTGACATTTCCTCACAGCTACTCCCCTGGTTCTAATTGGCTACCGCTGATAAGATTCCCATGTTGTAATTGGCAGCTGCTGATAAGATGCTGTCAGCTGCAGCAGTAGTCAGCAGTGTGGTGGATGACAACAGCTCAGGAATTGGTGGGCGGACAGGGCTAAATCCAGGGCCTGAACCTTGTTTTCCAGGGATGGAGTCAGTTCCAGTCAGAGGTTTCCATGCAGGTTGTGACAGACTTTTAGACCAGAAAAATGCTGCTTAAATGCCTGAAAAACATATTTTGCCAACCATTTTTTTTTTTTTTTGTGATTTCCATTTCCATTTCCATTTTCCATTGCCAAAGTTCAAACATAGAAATTCATATGAGAGATTTCAGCCTGTGGTGTTTTATTCATACATTTATCACAAGATTGATCAGGGTGGGACATATTTTAAATTTTAATAAATTTGACACTAATTAATCAAAATATGGTACCAACTCGTCTAATTGTGATGTTGAAAATTGAACAAGCTAGAATATTCAGCAAAGCACATCTTTAAATTTGCATCACTGCATATGCCAAATGATGCAATGTAGCAATCTGCATCTGCATGTGCAGCCAAAAATGTAGTGTACAGTGGCTTTCTATTTAGCTGGAAACAGCTGCCTGCCACTGCCAAAAACAAGACAAGACCAGTGAGAACCAACAGTAAAGTTATGGACAGAACATCTAAACAATAAACAGAAAAGAAAGAAAGATGCTATAAATCCCCATGAAGTTGAGGGCAGCTGCTGAGCTGATAATTATCTGTAGTTTTTCACTACGAGTGACCCTTTTCATGTTGTTTTCACATTTCTTTTGTTAATCTAATAAATATCCATTATAAAGTGGCTTCTATTTCATAGAGAAACCTTCAATAATTGAAAGCAATGGACTTTGAGACATAGAATAAACAGAAATAAAATGGATGTCTTCTTCCATAATAAATTCAGAGAAAGAGATAATCAAACCATGGTGACCCGTGTGGTGCACTTCTTTAACCTGCATTTTTCAGATCTGTGTGTGTGATGTAGAGCCACTAAGTAAATGTAGCATTGATTGATCATTGACTGGATATATGAACTATCCAACATTATCTAGTACAATTTCACTTCTTCTGCCTGCTTCAAGAATTGCCAAAGAAAGACCTGACCTGCCTCCAATATGTGGAAACTGAGTATAGTCTATTGTGAACTAGCAGTATAGATGTGGTTGTGGTGGTGAATGGTATCCATAGCAACAGGGGAAGTATAATGTCACATACAGGAAAGTGTGATAGGTATGACCCATATTTGCCATTATAAGATGCAGTATGTCCTTTTGATAGACACATTCTACAATTAACTACCAAAAGCATCTTGTATCTTGGTTCTGGGGACACCAGGTCACAATTAATCTTTCTTTCATAACCCAGTTTTGCACTGACTATTGTACAGCTGACACTGCTGAATTCAAGCCACTTTTTCTGTAGAAACTTAAGTCCATTTGGTCATGTTTCAGCCTCTACTCAGATTTAGCAGATGTTTTTGCTGGCAGGAGTAACCCGAAGTCTCATGGGTTTGAGCTGGAACTGCTGAAAAAGAGATTTTTGTGCTATTGTGTCCTTAGCCTACATTTCTGTGCAATTAATACACTTGAAGTCCCAACCTACTTATTGTTTGTCCTCCTTGAACTATCGGCCGTTATTGCCATTTTCTTTTTTTTGGATTGATCTTGAGGATGTAATTATGCTTCTGATTTTACTTAATGGAATGCACAAGAAGCTTTGCCTGGCGGACAAACATCTTCATTGGAAATCTTGCTACAGTAGAATAGTCTCAAGAGCCTGTCTAATGCAAGGCTATGTGGGCGTGCGTGTGTGTGAGAGTGCGCTGACTGTGAGCAATAGCATTTGTCACAGGTTCTCTCTGTCCAGTTGAGGGTTAGGAAGACAAATCCTTCAGTTCCTAGGAGAATTGCATATACAGGGCTCTCCAGCAGCATGCAGGCACATTTAAAAGTGCAGCTGGTTACAAGTCTTTCATATGTTTCTGTTATATGGTGCACCAATCTCGGGGAGAATTATGTGTTTGAACCTTCTGCTTTGTCTCGTGAGATACCATTTAATGAGAGCAAAAAACAAAGTGTATTTAGATCACTGGTTCCCTGATTTATTTTTTTAATTTTTTATTTTTTTTTGTCTGATGCGTCCTTCCAGCCCCATCAAATATGCTTTAATTTATTTATATAGCAGCTTCCAAAACACAGTTACAAAGTGCTTTAAAAGACAAATTGATGATGAACAATAAAAATGATAAAATAAACTTTAAACAGTTTTTAGACAGATTTAAAAACTGTTTTACGAGCCTGAGCCTGCATCCATTTAGTGACACCTCCTGTCAGTAATGTTTTTTGTTTTTTTTTTGAATGGATGGTGTAGTTGATGGTAATTTTAACACTTTTTGTGGATATTGGTGCATTATGTTGACTTGTTTCTTAGTTGGTTTGGACACGTTGATATTTGTACTGCTGTAACTTGGTAGTGGCAGGAGCTGGATGTTTTGCTGGATGTTGTGAACCATTTATTCATTACTTTTAGCCATCTGTTTCAATTCCTCCCCCAGCTCAGTTGTCATGCATGCAAAATAGCAGCATGTAGTGATGAGGTGTTACAACTCAGGTTGGGAGAAGACATATTGTCTTCTGTTTTATGAGGTTTAGCCAAAAATCTTTCCATCTTCTGTTTGGGAATCACTGATGTGTTTTTAAACTTAATTTTTGTCCTTGGAAAGAACTGTTTGAGTAAAAATTCTCACCAGTAAGTTGCACTTACTGGTCTTTCAAAAGCTTTCAGCAGAGTCTCATGGCCTTCCTCAGGAGGTGGAGTTGGTCAGTTGTCAGAGAGAAGGTTTAGATGTTCACATGAACTAAGTATGACATTGGTCACATGATTAGAGCTTAAATAAGATGATTGATAGAAGATTAACTGCCAAGAAATAAGGATCAATTGATCATTTTGATATATTTTTTTAAAGCAAAATTCTTCAGTATTAGACAGAAGTATGATTATTTGCTGAGGCCTTTTATAAAGATAAACAGATTATCTTTTGGGTTTGGACTGTTTGTTGGATAAAACAACAGCTTTGGACAATAGCAATCTGAATATGTAAACTATGGGTCTGGGAAATTGTGATTGTGAATTGTATCTATCACCATTTCCCAGACCCATAGTTTACATATTCAGATTGCTATTGTTCAATAGGTCATTTACCTTAGTATGATATAAGGAATACTATACACTTTCCAGTTAAAAAAATAAAAAACAGCTCTGCTTTGAAGGTTATTCATTGAGCATTAATTTTATTTCTAAGATGCTGAATTTGAGTAGAAAAAACAGGTCTTGTCACAGACATGTTTTACAGTTTGCTTCTGGACTTTTCCAGCTGTTGATTAACCGTGACCATCAAAGATGTTTTTCTCCAAGCATGGCATAATGTAACAAGCTATAAGGACTTGGAGCCCTGCTTTTCCCTTTACTACAACAAAGTGACAGCCCCACAGGTTTTTTTTTTTTTTTTTTTTTTTTTTTTTTTTTGAGGCCCTGGTCTGTTGTTCTGACAGTTTAAACTTCAGAACAGAGCAAAAACAGATTTAAAGAAGCTCTTCGGCTTGTTTTTCCTCCAAGAGCATGTCAAGCTGTCCTTCAGGCATCAATAAACACATTCAATGTGTCTCTTGTACTAAACAAGGGTTTGGCTGTGTAGTGCCTACTTGTTAAACAGCAAACTCTTAGAAAGCTGCAAACTGGACACAGGCTGTCTGGATTACATGCAGAGGCCTATAAACACATAAACACTGAGGTGCTCATACAGCTCAAGTGTTCTCAAAGGTTCAAGGACTCAGTTTAACATATAAAACACAGTTTTGTATTTCTATAATAACCTTTTGAGATTGTATCACCCTGGAAGACCACATTAATAGATATTGCTTTAGGTTTGCCAACTTCCAGCTGTGTTCACCTTTGTCCTAACCTTCAGTCATCTGATCCAGATCTCTCTCTGGCTGCCTGGTACATTCTCAGATTTCTTCAGACTTAAAGTAAGTATATATAAATATGCTGTGTAAATGCATCCTCAGTTAGGATATCCTTTTCTTTTGTTTTTCCATATCCTTGGGGAACAGTGGAGGACATAAAGACTGACAGCACTGAGGAGGAAAATAATCAGGGCCTCAGAACTTCACACTTGGTCACTCCAGAGATTTCTGATGGTGAATCTTCAGTGGATTTGTCTATGACACTCCCTTTTTTCTCTTACTCTTACGGAAGCTTTTGCATTAAAAGCTGGGGATGTGCTTCTCTAGCTGCTTTTTAAGAACAGTAAGATACAAATCTAGGGGTAAATTGGGGTTGAGGGAAAGGTAAATTACCTTGCTACAAGGGTAGTAAACACAAATATTAAGAAAATAACATGTTCAACACTTCACTCATCTTGTTTTGAGAGATTAAGTGCACAACCTTGAAATTATGAAAAGAAATGAAAGGCTAACATAAGGAAAGGGGAAAAGGGAAGCGTTTGTTCTGTGAAATTAAAGTCTAAACAGGTCATGATAGAGCTTATTGTGTTGTTTACAGTGTTTTTCTGTTTTAATTTTCAGATGAATTATAAATTGCAATTGTGACCTATGGAGCTGATGTGGTTAATGAAGGTTAAAATAGATGAATGCTGTACTGAGTAGTGAAGTTAAAATTAAATCCCACATCTCCACACTGAGGCTGCGGTATCAAACTGCATATCAGTGGGCTAAACACTAAATCCAACTATTCCAATCATATGTCCCTGCTGTAAGTTGTTTGAACCTCTCACAGAACTGAGCACAGAGAAGGATTTTTTTTTTTTTTTTTTAGTCTGAGATGGATTATGTGCTTGACATCGCTCGTGGGATCAATTATATTGCACAGCTGTTGAGTTTCCGATCAGATTTCACTGGCTCTGTGCTATAGACCATAGTACAGTTTGGATCTGTTGCATTGTTTTCCCCCCGAATCTGGAGACTTTCCATTTATTTTCCTCTTCCAAGTCAGCATCTGATCCATCCGCAGTTGGCAAGCAAAGCTCTCTCTGAATTTTTATTGATCCTCTGTCTTGGCTTTCTTTTGGTTTGGCATTGTGATTTGGTCATTAAAGACTATTTCAGATATATTATGAGACTGAGCTAACCAAGAAAAAAACACAATGACTTACTATATGTATACATACTTGCATAATTTTAAATATTAGAAGTTGTCATTGTAGTAGTAGTAGTAGTAGTAACAATAGAAACATTATTTTACAGTAATTATTAGATGTTTCACAATGAAAACATTAAATATAGTGAGAGAGATGTGACATTTAGTGAATATCTCTAGCTGAATTTGAGCATATATATATATATAGCGTATTGCTCTATGGTTTCATCTTTAAGCTACGCTATAAATTACAGGTAGCAGAGATGGACACAGCAAAAAATAGTAGTGGGCACTCGACCATTTCGTTTAATGTGTTTATAGAGGATGCAACCTACCTCACCTGATAAAAGCCCATCTCTGCTGACATCTAATCTAAGGTGATACACTATTAATGAAACACAACCATAACCTTCAGGGCTAGAGAGCAAAAGCAATATTTTAAACATAAAATGTCAAACCCTTATTTATTTTGAGTGTGTCTATTTCTCAGGCTAACATCAACCAGCTAAATTGAAAACAAGACAAGATGCGTCAGGATCTGGGTGGTTTATCATCTCAGCTCTGGGAAACCCCGCAGATTGAATATTATTCAAATAGACTGGAGAACAGAATCTAGATGAAGTAGGAACAAGTGTCATAAATGTCCATTCCCCATTAAGTGGGCCCCGAGCTGCTCTTCAGTAATGTTATCTTGTTTGGTTTCTGATTTAAATGAGAGTGAATCCACTCAGATAGTGGGAGAGGAACAATAAGTGCAATGATTTTTTCTTTTTTTTTTTCCCTGCTGGTACTATGCCTCATATCTGCCTACGTTACTTCATATCCTTTACGAAAAACCCAGACTTAAGTACATCTCATTAACATGTGTATCCAGTCTCCACTGCTCTGCCATTGAATCTGTCAGAGGAGACACTGAAAAGTATTGAATGTTTTCTCTGTATAAATGAAGTCTCTGTTGCATTGTTCTGCTTTTGTTGAAAACAAATTGTTTTAGTGCAACTTTTTTTACCTTGTGCAATTCCCTTTCCTTTGAAGTTAACTTTAGAAGTACGTGTTACATCTGTACGAAACTCCTGTTTTGCCTGTTGGCTGTTTTAGCCATGACTGAGAATAGTTTGATTTGTCTGGTGAACAGATGGGCACTGCAGGAGAGCTAAAAGTCATGTGAATTGCTTATGAGAAGTCACATTTGGTTCATATTGACGTAATGCATAATGAATGAGAGTTGAATTAATACAGCATATATGTGGACCCAGCTGTCTTATTTCATTAACATCCATGTTTATCTAAATTCACTGCCATGACATTCCTGCCTCAGCACCGAGGTTTGAAGTAAATTAGCGTACATGAAATTTTTGCACCCTGTGAATTTATCATTTTTACTGTTGTCCCTGTTGTCATACTCCTGTGGAATTATTCACTTTGTGGAAACGCTGCAGGAATCTTTCCCAATTATTTCTCAAGAGGATTTCAATTCCATTCCTCTTCTAATCAGTCATGCTAAGAGTTGTAATATGTCACATCAAAGCAGAATATGTTTAAAATTAATATTTTACCAAATGTGTTGCATAATGTCAGAATGAAATCAAGATTTCCATAGTATTTGTTGAAAATCTTGGCGCCTCAATAATTTAAACAGCTTCAGGGGGCAATTTATTGATATTGTTTTTAACTTGATTTAAGGGGTTCTTAGTTTTGCACTCATCAGTTTTGACTTATGACTAAAAGGGACAACTGTAACAAACTTGGCTCCGAGCATCTATGGTCTAAGCACTGGTGCCATTTAAGTGATCTGTGACTGCTCCTGTGTGTCACATTGACCACTGTCAACCCTGCTGATGTGGCACCAGCTTCACAAAGATAGTGTTGACTAGTCTGCAGCATTTTGCTTATTTGCTCTTTGGTTAGTCTAATGCTGGTGTGACAGTTTCACAAAAATAGAGACTTATTTTAAGGCTTAACAGTAGCCAACCTCATGTCAGGCAAATGCTGTATCCATGTGTTCATGTTAACACTTAAAAGACATTTTCTGCTGCAGTCTTTAAGAGAAGCTGAGTGGTTTAAAGTCAGTCATGTTACTTAGTTTGGGGGGAAAAAAAACAAATTTACCCAGCATTCATGGCAAATTAAACTTCATCATCATCATCATAATAGTGAAGAACTAGGTAGCTTCATGCAGCTGATTAATTTGGATGTAGAGCTGAAGTCCGACTTGAAGTTTGATCTAAGCCATAGTCAATGTATGTGTTTGTGAAACAGCCCCTGCACCCAAACTGTTTGGCTTTTACGCAAATGGGCCTCAAACACACACACTCATACAAAACCTGACACAGTCCAGGCCCCAATGCCACAAAGACTGGTCAACAGGAACAGCATCATGTATCTTAGCCAGTCCAAATATAGGCAGAGGCATTCTGGACCTTTTCCACTTGGCTGAATTTCCCTGATTGCTTGATTCAATAAAAAATAAATGAACTCTTGGTGACGTTGATCACTTGAACTAAAGATGCGAAGCAGATCTAAAGCTAAAGTGGTCTTCAGTGGACATTAACCACGTTTTCACAAGGTCTCTCTTGAATAAATGCTCTTCATGTCTTCCCTAAAAAGCCCTGAAATGAAATAGTGCCAAATGAAAGCAGATTATTCTCTTACATTACAAAAGACTTATAATACTCACATAAAATAAATAACCAAAACACATTCTTTCTGTAAAATGCATAACTGTGCTGCAAGCACAGGATCAGTCTTGCACAAAAGCTCTGCTTGTGTAAAACCATGAATAGAGTCATTAAATGCTCAATTATCAAACATATTATCAACAGCACACACACATCATTGTAAGCTTAACAGTAGCCCTATTTTGACTAACCTCTCATGTCATTAGTGGATTTATGAAACAAAATAATGGAAAATGCAGTTTTAAAAATAATCACTATGTTTCCAATTTTTTTTTTTTTTTTTTTCCCCAAAGCAAAATGACCAAAAGATTCCCAAGTTACAGCCTCTGAATTGTGAGAATTTCTTTTTGTTTGACAGAGTAAACTTGTTGGTTGGACAAAACAAGTAGAAGAAAGAAAGAAGACTGTAAAAAGAACTTTTCATTTTCTGGCATTTTGTTGGCCACACTGTTAATCAAGAAAATATCTTTTTTAATTGAGATCGAAGAGGATCATTAGTTGCTGCAGTAATGTTTTGAATATCATTTATTGCAATGCATATGCATAGAGATAGTTATATCTCTGTGGTTCTGTCAGGATAAACCCTGATGGCCTTCACTGCACTGCGGCTAATTTCAGGCTTGTCTATGCAAGCTGTCTAATAAATGTAGCAGGGTGCTTGATTGATCCCTGGTTGCTTTCTTTTACACCTGATTAAACATAATTCAGCTGGTTAGAGCAGTTAATTCTTAAGCGCTCAGCTACGTGCATCACCTAAATGAGTGGCATTCCAGGATTCAAGGCCAGTTTATATCTTTTTGCCCAGCTGACTTTAAATGATCAAATTGCCTATTTCATGTCTCCTCTTTAAATTGTTGTTCTGGTAATAGTGTGTTTCTTCACATCTGTACCACACTGTGTGTTAGATTGCCTACTCACAAATCAGCATTTACTGATGTGACAGCTTGGCTATGATTTTAAAAAAAAAAAAAAAAAAAATTCTATAAAATGCATAGCACTGTTGCTCATCTACCCCCTCCAGTACAGTGCAATAGATACTGTGCATCATTTGCAAATTAAGATGTGAAGCCATTTCTTTCTCCTGCTCAGTAATGAGATCTGCAGGACTTGTTTTTTATTTTAACGGGTACAGTGTAAATGTAAGATGGGCATTTGGAATGAAATGCATGACACAAACATTTCCTATGGTGAGGAAGCATATCTTGTGTTAGGCTTCATAAGGTTTTATGTAGTGCTTCACTGGTTTGAGGTGCATATTTACATTAATAAGCCTGTAAATGACAATTGAGCTTTACATTGTACAATGCTCCAGTGATAAATTGTGCATGTTCAAAATAATAAGCCAATAAATGAAATAGAGATGCATAGACCTTGATGTGTGACAAACATACAGGACAATAAACAGCTTCTCTGTAATTGGGCAAATCTTAATTGTCGTCAGTGTGGACAGAAGGGTGCCAGCAGCCGTCTCGGCAAACTTGTTCATTAAACTAACTTCCTGTCTCTTAAAGTCCATCATTCTTGGAGATTAGTAGCAGCTGTTTTGTTAGATCAATGGTACGCTCAGTTTGTTCCTGCATCCTGTCAGTCATGCAGTAATTTTCCTGCTTGTAGATGTCAGTACTGTCCTAATTAAGGAGGCTGCTCATATTGATGGTTAAATTAGAGTGGTTCAGATTAATCTATTGTGTGTTTAAAGATAGGGGGAGAAAGCGTGAAATGTTTCCCCTGAAATTATCTTTTCATCCCACTTGGTAAACTTTAAAAAATGCTAGGAAAAGCTGTAAAAACCAACCTAAATATTTTCTATTTGTCTTGGGAGATGTCAGTCTGTCTTTCTTCCTGTAATTAATGTTATGATAAGGTGAAAGTTTGTGCTCACAATGAATTTACTTTAAGTGTTTACTAAATAATCAAAGTATTAGTTATAGTGAAAATGGTACTTGATACTTATGATTATATTACTTGTAACTGCATGTTGACCTTCCACCATGTGTCTTGTAGCTGTATGTAATTATATGAAACATTTTTATCATATCAACATTTATCCTGATAGTATTATGAGCAATATTTAAACCACTTTGTGAAGAGACAGTGTTACAGTAGTTCTGCAGCACAGATGAGGACATCTCCTGGTCTTGCAGCCCTTCAAGTTAAACTCGGTACAGTCATTGAACTTGGTTCTGCTTGCAAGTGAAGAGTTACATTCATCAAAGTTTCAGTTTCAGTTATTCTGACCAGTCAGAGATGTCAGTGTATATATTGGAAACACGAGTCAACAAAATCGGAGCATTTTGCAAACTCCAGTCACCTTATCACTGGCTTTGTTAACCCACAGTGATACACAATATCTTACACTTCATCCTCACAGTACAACTACCATGTAACTGAAGCATTTAAATGTTAGCATCTTAGAAACTTCGCCAGGCAGGATATCAGGTTGTCCCGGTAACCATGCCTTGTTTGTTTATGGCTTCGACACACAACCTGACATCATATAATTTTGAGTACTTTGTGGTGAGGCCCTAGTTCTTTTTGAGATGGTCAATCTTTCCTCTCTTTCATTCCTTTTTTTTTTTTACCTCCCATCTCTCTTTCCCACCCCCCAATATCAGAGTAATCTGTTCTTGTCTGTCACCTCTCTCAGCCTGATAAGAAAAGGAAGAGTCATGCTCCTCTCCAGGAGCGGATGTTCCTCCTTGACAACATTGACACAAACACAAGTGCCTCAGCTCCATTTGTATAAAAATAGCTCCTGATAAGGCAATAGAAACCAAGATCAGTTTACTATAACTGATCTGCCCAGGGAAGTCTTCTTCCTCAGTGATATACATGCTGATGTGCTCTCTGCTTCTTTTTCTTTTTCTCTGTTATTTCCTGTTAAAGACTATAAATTCATGGTTCAATAAAGCTTTTGTCACATCAGGGAGTTTATGACTCTGCAGCTCTTGATGTGCACTAGTGTTGCATCAGTCTTTGCTACTAAGCCAAATCTAATCATGCAGTGTATTTACAAGAAGAAACTGCAGCATTCTGCCATTTCAAACCCAGCACTGAAATTCATTTAGGGAATTGATATTAAGCATTTAGCTGTACTTGCTGAACAAAGCTTGTTGGAGTCATGACAGCAGCTTTAATTTATTGGTTTATTATGTCAGCATTATTGTTCAATCCCTCTTAATGTGGATGATTTGTTGGGATGAATGAATGCAAGGAGGATTTTATCACATTCAGTGTAAACATTGTAGCAACAAGAGCGGCTTTTGTCGAACCCAGGACTCTGCAGTGGTGCATGAATGTTTGCCCCTGTGTAACATCAGTGTTCAGACATAGAAAACTATGTTAATGTTGATAATGAATTAAAATATTTAAATATAATTATATTCTCACTCCTTCGGTGTCAGTACATGTTCAGGACTCACTGGAGTGTAGTTCTAAAAATAAAATGGAAAATCAACAGTTTATTGAAAGTACAGACAGTCTATACATACATTGCCATCCTGCTTGCTTGACTTGTTTCATTGCTGTCAGTAGTTTTGCAGTCACTCACAGTTCGACATGTTGTCTGCTTTCATTGATTGATTGAGGTAAAGTCTGACATGTCACTTCCTTAGATCTATTGCAGTGTGCGTTTGTTCTGTTAGACTGGTTTCATTAATCACATCGAACGAGTAACAACTGTAATTGATCATATTCTGATGAGGGTCTCTGTGGGTCAGATGAGCACACGAACAAGTGATTTCAGTCTTGTGGAGCCTGTAGAATTTAGTGCAGTTTGATTCAGTGGACTAAATCATGAAGGAGTCGGGTCTTTATGAGTGCGAGGACATAATTGGACCGCAATCCAATTTTGGAGCCAGTCATTTGATTTGACAACCTCCACTGCCACCTCCTCGCTAAAACCATGATCACTGGACGAATGCTGAAGGCAACAGAGACGCTGGTATCTGCATGCAGCTGTTTTCCTCAATTTTTGGCTGGGCTTCAGGGATTAATATGTAATGTGGTCAGATCTTAAAGGAAGCACAGACTGAGAGTAAGACCCTGCCTGCTCCATTTAAATTATCTGTACAGGAAATGCCTGAGGTTATCTCTGATTTGGAGGGTAATGAAATTACTTTCATCATATGTTTAACATTGTTTAGCCTCTGTAACCTATTTTAATTCTTGTAATATCTAATGAAAGTGCTCAAGCAATTAATCTTTCCTGGTTGATTAAGGCGGATAAAGGACCAACACAACACCAAAAAGCTCTGTTGGAGCAGTGAAAATGAGGGCAAAATAAGTCATAATACAAGACACCAGGCCTGTCACAATGAGCATGAATGTTTTCATACAATTCATTTTATTGATTTCCCTGAATATTACACAATATTACAAAACTATAAACTAAAACGTCCTCCTATGTGCAGGCACCTTATACCTGACAAAATCCTAAATAGTTACTGTAAGAAGTATGAGAGAAAAATGTTGAAAACCCAAGCAAGAAAATTGTGCTTTTCAGTCAGATTTTTTAAGCCTAAAAGCCCATTCAGACTCAATTTATTTCTGAAGGGAGGTGGGGTGATTTTCACCCACACCCCAGTAATAATTACAGTTGCAATTACCCAGTGTTTTTCCCTTTCACAGTGATGTCCTTGTGTTTTTAAAATAGCTTTTTTCCCCTCACAGGACGAGCTGCTTGTCCAACTTATCTATAAACTTGGTGTGAAATTTGACTTTTGTATAAAAACAGAAGCGGAACATATTATTGCTATTCTGATTGATGTAAGCATATTAACACATACAGGGCTATTTGGAAAGCCATCAAGAGAGCAAAACCAAGATTGGATTGTATTAGCTTTTTTTTTTTTTTTTTTTTTTTTTTTTTTTTTTACAAAGGAGCACACTGAATTTTTTATTCCACACCTGCAAAGTTAATCCTGTTCAAATAGAGCTTCAGTGTGAACATTTTGCTTTTGCCCTGTAACAACCAGCACAGTACACGATGAGGTGTGACACATGGTCAGTGTCCGTCTCCTACATTTCTCTGAATTTCACTACACGGCTCCCCAAAAGCCCCCCTTCTAAAAGTTTCACGTCCCAATTTATCGACATCATTGAAGAATAAATTTTGCAGAGGGATTTTCTCCCACAGTTTTTTTTTTTTTTTTTTTTTTTTTTTCCTCCCTATTTCCTCATGAGGCCACGCTGTCTTCGGGCTTCCTCTGTCATCTTAACATCTTCATTTTGTTGTCTTCTTTTCTGGTCCTAAATGAGATGCGGTATAGTATAACACTCAGGGCACTCTTCACTGTGCCACTGCTAATCACTAGACCCCTACCAGTTTTATCATAATTAACAGATCAAAGAAGCAGAGAGAAGGGCAGTCATACATTATTAAACAGTCACTGTGTGTGTCGGTGTGTGTAAATGCTTGTGTATGGTAGACACGCAAGTAACTGATAAATAAGTGATTTTTTTTATTTATTTATTTTTTTTTTTTTTACGAGCACATATCTTTGTACAAAATGTCCTGTAAACAATGCTTTCTGCCTCACACATCCACATGTTCATGAGTTATTTTCATGTTGTGGTGAGACTTATTTTTCCAGATGACCCTGAAGGTGCTCTTCTGTCCAAACTCCCATACTCATCATCACACATAGACAACCACACACACAGGTAACAGACCTGCATTCAGTAGAAGATGAAGGTCAAAGCAGCATCTGCTCTCAGAGAGCAATTTTGCACTGAAGGCATTTTTCTATGTGCTTTCTATGCATAAGTATAGACACTTAACACATCTTGAAAATGGAAAATGCCAGACATTTCCTCTAATACTCAGACCAGAGAACCAGAAGAAAGTAGCTAGCAACAATTACTTGGACTTTGATGTTGTTCTTTGGTTGGAGGACACACATGTATTAAAACTTAATTACACTCATCTGTCTGCTCAGCCACTTTGTGTTCAGCAATTTCATTATATTATACAATAATTGTAGGTTTTTGCAGTTCCTACTTTGTGGTAATGACTGTCATCAGGGCTGTGTGCTGTGTTCACTTTTGTAATGTTCAAAGTTTAATTTGAGGTAGCTTCCATTTTCTTCTTCACTTTTCTTTTTGTCATTTTGTCTCATCAGCATCACATCTGTCTATTAAAAACGACCTTTTCATACTCTCTCCATCTTTGTCCCTCATCTTTTAGTTCCCTCTTGAATTTTCTCTCTAGAGGCTGCAATAAACCTGTAGTTAGCTGTTAAAACCATGTGCATTTTAGACTAAATGGCCCCTAGTGTCTCTCTGCCTGCTGTTGGGGCTCACAGCCAATGGGCCTTAAAATGACTTAATTTCCTATCTGCCTCCTGGGGGAGCTTTTAGAGAAGCTGAAAGCTGGTCAAAGCCCTGAGAGAGTGAGTATCAGGAAAGCTTTGGACCAGGGTGGACCTCAGCAGAATCAAAATCCCTATCGCTTTAATTGCCAATGCTAGTGTCCGCACAGAAATCTATCATGGTGATACTGGTGTAGAGTTGCACTCTGGGCAGTCTCTTAACAGCATGTCCATAAGTGGTCATTATTATACTAGAGTTTCCTTTTTGTTTAATGGTATGTGGTATTCGTTATCTTCTTGATTAACTAGTTAATCTTTTGGTCCATAAAATGTCCATACAAGTGAACATAATCAGATTACTTGTTTTTACCAATTAACAGTTCAAAGAAGGAAAAAAGAAGAAACTGGTCAATTATTCACTTTTGCGATGGTTAAATCAGTGACTTCTTGGAATATTTTCTTTTATTTAAACAGTCCATTGATCATCAGAATTTAACCTCATGATATCCATGTTACATTTCTGATCGCATTTAACAGAAATACTTAAGTCTGGTAGTTTGGTTATTCTAAATTCATTTGGAGACTCTAACATAGACATCCTGTGCGGAGTGACCTCTATCTGAAGCACGTTTTAAATATTTCCAGGCTTAACCAGACTTATGTATATGAAGCTCAGGTCTACATTTGGATCTCGGTGTCATTAGGTATTGACTACACACAATTAGACTGCTCTGTTTATTTAATTCGATGAGCCATTTGCTTGAGCTCAAGTTAAACTGAGCCAACAGCTGAAAATAATTTGGCTTATTTTTCTCTTATCATCGTTTTTTTTTTTTTTCCTCCCCTTTCCCTGGCCTTGGACTAAATAATTAAAAGCTGGGATTCAATTAGGTACATTTGATTCATGTAGACAATTGGCTTCAAAACAGCAAAGTGCTCAAACCCGTGTTTTCAGTTAAAAATGTTTACCAACATTGATTCCCTCATTGGCAGTATTGTTCCTGGCTCCTATTCCTCCCTTCTGGCAAGGTTAATGTGCAGTGTGTATCTGTTCCTGGGTGTGTGCTTGCACATGCATGTATCCCTGTGTTGATTTTCCAGCAGCTGTTTGCTATTCCTCCTGCAGCTCTATATATTGATGTGATGGTGTGGGATGGTTCCTTTAAGGGGAGCCAAGGCTGACTCCTGCCCTCAAGGTCACTCTGCCGTGCCAAAATCAAAAGCCCTCAGTGACTGGCGCATAGAGCTGCAAGCCTGAGAAGTCTAATTGATTCATGGTGGAAAGATTATTTGCGAATTGGGGAAAAATGAAACAATGGATGGAAATTGAGTCAATGCAAGCAGGACAACAGGAAAATGAAAAGAAGCAGATTTAGTACAATGAAAAGAAAGTGGGTGACATGTTTGATGCATTAAATGAATGGGGGCTGAGGGGCAGGCAGATGAACTGCGGCATGTACGACTCAAATGCAGACAATGTGTTGACAGGGTTAGAAGTTTGTACAGAAGAGTTAACTGGATATAGCTTTTACTGTACACTTTAACATCTATGACCCAACCAGTCAAATACACAGCATACAGCCAATAAATACTATAGTGAGGAGTCAAAGTGACTTCTGTGTGTGTCTTTGACCTGTGCAGTGATTGCCCATCAAAGAAGGTAGCTTGATGTGTTTTCACTCACAACTCATTAATTATATGGCAGGAAATATGGATCTTTTTATTGCAAAGCAGTAGTAGCAGTAGCATATAGTGTACATGTTGCATTACAGTTCATTTTGCTGGGGAAACAGTTTATTGATAAAATTACAGGGAATTACCAATGTGTGATATTTGCAAACTTATAACAATTAGTCAATTATGATAATCATTTAGGTCATTTATCAAACAAAGATTTCCAGGTTGGTTCTCAGCTTGACAGTGTGAGGTTTTGCTTTTCTCTACTTTATATTATTATTATGGCTTTTGTATAAATGACTTGAGAAAATATGGAGATATGGATAAAATACAGATGACAAGGATGCCAGAGCGCACTGTGGGAAATTGTGATGAGCATTTTAGGACATCTAATGAAAATATATTTGTCATTTAATTCTCAATTTATTTTCTGTCAGTTGGCTAATCTATTGATCAGTTAATCCCCCCATCATTATTTTACCATTCCCTCACCTGTCAAACCGTGTGTGTGTGTGTGTGTGTGTGTGTGTGTGTGTGTGTGTGTGTGTGTATAGATAGATCCATCCACAATACAGTGACAACACACTGACGTACTGTTAACCGTAGTAAAACTGCTATAAAACAGCTCACTGCCTCTCCTCCTTCATTTTAGGTCCTCCAAAGTGTCTTCAGTTAATAGGTTTGTGTTAGTGAACAAGCCTGTGAAGTCCGCATCAGCACCATTATCACAGTGACGCATGGACACAGGCGGTTTTATCAGGCCTCTCTATGGCAGCGACAGCAGACAGCTCTGAAATTAGCAGCTCAGAGAGGGAGGCAAAGAGGCAAACGAATTATTACACATCACCAGCTGTGTCTGAACACCAAGAATACCAATACACTGGTTGTTGCACAGACAGACACACGCACATTAATACGCACAGAGCGAGCCTTATCTCCTCAGTGGGCATTGCCACAGACCTTCTGAGGTGTGAAGTTTGTCCAAGGTGCAGAGCTTCATATTATTAATAGTAGTGTTAGCTTTGGCATCAGGAGAGAAAAGGGCAGCTTGGCACAGCCAGCAGTCGCAGCAATTTACAGGTCCGGCAGAGAGAAAGAGGTCGACCAGAGGAGAGAATTAGAGAGCATTTAGGGCTGTGAAATAGACTGCAGACAGGGAAACTGAGCCACTGGTGGATGTATGATATGTTCACGTTGACTTTACTGTTTTTATTATTGGGATCTAAGTGTTGGTTTTATTATGCAACTCTTGGAAAAGAGTTTGAGATGATGTGTGCGTATTTGTCGGGATTTTTTTTTTTTTTTTTCCCCCTCTCTCAAAGTTTTCCAAGGTTTAGTAGCAGAGTGCCTGGCAAATGCCTGATAGTATCAGCATTTGTGCTTAGTGCCATGATAATCTTGTTTTACCCTGTATTATTTTGTTACTGAGGCTTGTGAATGAAACCTCTGATCTTTTATTGCTTTACTCATTGATGTACATTTTGTGTAGCCATATGAATTCATTCCTATTTTTTCATCTGCTGGTGCTTTTGCACACAAGACTCAACGTGTGTGTGTGTGTGTGTGTGTGTGTGTGTGTGTGTGTGTGTGTGTGTGTGTGTGTGNTGTGTGTGTGTGTGTGTGTGTGTGTGTGTGTGTGTGTGTGTGTGTGTTTGTTTTGTTTTTGTGTCATACTGGAGTATTTCCAGTGGACTCCCGAGAGTACGGGTCACTGAGACAAGAAGAGGCCAGGCTTTTGAACCTCTGTGTAACCACTGAACAAACATCAGCATGAATAGTTTTAAACTACATTGTTGTTGAAATCACTGTGGTATCAGACTGATTGCAGGGTCACAGTAGCATCTCTTCTCTTTTCAGACAGAACACAGACTTAAAGATATCTGGAGATGCTGTGACGGCTCCACACTTTTAAAGACAATCATCTACCTTTTTCGTGACAGGATTCCTTGTCTGGCGTGGCCCAGTATCTTGATGATTGATGTCACGGAGACAATACTGAGTATTCTCTCTGTCCCTTTTTGTGTCTTTCTGCAGAAGGGATCTGCAACATGACAATGGACTCCAACTCAATAACAATGCCCATGTCAGACCCAAACCCCTGGGCAACAGCCATGAACAACCTGGGGATGCCTCCCATGGGAATGACTGGACAGCCACTCATGCCAGGTACCACACTGCCCAAACTGTACCAACCTTTACCCTAATGCTAAAAGTTATTTTTAGTGTCACACTGGGAAAGACATGATACTGTGGTGTTAGGGCTTCTGGTTATGGGAATTAGGTATTTATTTACAGGTGTCCCTTCACTCATGATTTATGTTATTAAGCAATTCTCCATCTTTTTAATAACAGCATATATGTTTATATATGTGTTTGTTGGTGTATATGCCTAATGTCCTGGCATATAATCAAATTTTGTAACATCATGTTATGTAGATCTATTCACATTAGAACTGTAGCTTTTGTTGCTATTCTGCTCCCATAATGATAATTTTGTTAATGTTCAGTGAAACTTTTTTTTTTTTGTTTGTTTGTTTTGTTTTACCTCTGGCTATTCACTTTTTGAGATATAGAAAAGTTCTGATTATTTAAAAACCAAAGTTTTTGCTTATGTTTGTGTCTAAAGGGCTGCGTGTGTTTATGCATCTAAATTAGATCTCTTTATTCTCTAATATAGAGAATGAACATGATGTTCTCTTATTGTGTGAGAGAGGTTTTAAAAATGAAGTGGATGGTTTGTTAATTAGTCTCACTGCCTTCAACTGTATGTATAGTATCTGCCTTGAAGGGCATGGAATGGATTCTTACGTTTGACTGGATTTGCTCATTTGAAATAAGTATGTTCGAATAAATAGGAGGAGCTGAGTCACCAAGCTGAGATTGGGATGCTGTAATAGGTGTTAGGATGACATACTTTACACATGCAAGCAAGCTCTGTCTGGAAGTCGCTGATATGACTCAGTTATTGGGGATCAGTGGGGAAAGTGGCAGATTTGTTTTCAACCTTTTAAGGTTTTGTGCAAACCCAATGCTGTAGTCAGTTATGTATATTAATTATCATTTCCTTTGTCTCTAGTTATAGTAGCTTTTCCTACTTTTTCACTTAATCTTTTCAGCTGGCTGTAATGTGTGTATAAAATGCAGATTCACTGACCGTGACCAAGTTACAGTAGAAGCTGAATATGAATGCAGAGTATATTTGATCACTTCAAAATTATTCAAAGTTTCATTTTCCAGGTAATTAATAGTGGTTTTTACAACTGACCACATCAGTTTTGTTGAGACTAATGTGGAATGCAGATCCTACAGATTTGAGCTCAGCACCCTACAGTGTCTACACGTCATGCTATTAGGTATCTTTTTGGGATAAATGTGCGATTTAAAACAATGACATTTTAATCACGTTATTATTTCATCTGCGTTATTATAACCTCAATAAGCACTTTGTAAACACACAGTTGAGCTGCTAATCTACCACTGCATTCACCCTTACCGATTCCTCTGCTACCTGTGACGTTACGTTTACCAGCACCAACCCAGCCTCCATATCTTTGAAGAGTCATTCTGCTGTGTCTTTTCTCTCTCCTCAGTAGAAAGCTTTTCCCCAAAGCCTTTTACAAATCACTTCTCCCACTTCTCCGCTGAAATGCACTTTCATATTTGAAATATGCCAGGCGTGTGTGTGTGTGTGTGTGTGTGTGTGTGTGTGTGTGTGTGTGTGTGTGTGTGTGTGTGTGTGTGTGTGTGCGCACTTGGAGACGAACAGTTTTCCAAATGCCCTCCACAAGAAATATTAAGGGAAACGCACTCTCACACAGTCAAGCTCATGCTTGGCATATTTCAAGCACAGTAAACAAAAACTTTCCTCTACAAGATAAAACACAAGTGGTAGAGGACCTTTTCATAAAGGGAAAGGAGAGCATAGGAATTGAGATTGGGTCTGGACACACCGGCGTTTAAGAATCCGTATTTAAGATGAAATGTGCATTTTCCTCTCATTGAACTTTCTCTGCGCTAACTTCAGGTCTTTTTCCAATGGCAGCTACCAACAATAACAATGACTCCATTCCATTTTAGTTGTGTTGTTCAGCCATGCCAGTGATCCACCCTCCTCAGCACTGGGGCCCTTTAACTGGCCCACATTGATGGAATGCAGTAATTAGAGATGTTATTAGCTGCACCTGTGTTTGGCGAAGTCAATTACACTGCTCTTACAGACCCTCTGCCAGTTCCTGCCTACAGTTATACTTTGAACCAGGTGCATATTCCAGACTCCGCTTGTGTAATGGGAAAAAAAATGAGTAAGAGACTCTGATTTATGAGCGAAGAAGGAGGTTGGAAGCCACACATACACACACACACGCATACGTTTGAGATGGGAAGTAGTCAATTACATTTGCTAAGCACCGTACTGAAGCACAGATTCGACGTTCTTGTATTTTACTCAAGTAATTTCATTTTACGACTTATTATATCAATTCATCCACATTTCTTAGGGAAATATTGTACTCCCATATTTATTTTAAAGGTTCAATTACAAGTTATTTTGATTCATATTCAAATGATTTACATAAAATATACAAATAATTTATGAAATACTATTATGTATTAACTACCCAGGAACATTGAAAATTAGCCCCACCTTCACCAGCAGCAACAGTAAAGCAATTACTAATCATAATCCACTAATATATATTTTCTTTTTGAAATGGGTTATTCTGCCTAATGATTAGTTTATTTATATTTCATATATTTTGCAAATACTTCCACACTTTGTGCACAGTGTAATTGCCACTCTTACTTATAGAAATAAAAGATTTAAATACTTCTATCACTGAAAATGGGAATGAATCCCATGTGTATGATTGAACGATCACTTTGGACTCTAGACTGTTTTAGGATGATTGCAGAGTTTGTCATCTGAGGGTAAGAAATACTCTGCACTGATAGAAAAAATATCCACCAAACCTCAATTTAAATACCTTCACTTTCCCAGTCCCAGAGTTTCCTGGTCATAATTACAACTTGTGAGCACAGAGTGATTACAAAGTGAATGCTATCCACACATCCACAGCTGGTAATTATGGTAATTCTGACATAACATGAACATGGCATCAGGTTGAAGATCAGTGCAGCTGCGTTGGAAGTATATTGACCCCATGTACCACTAAGGATGATAAAGGCGCTTTTTGTCCCATTCTACCAAGTGCAAAAACTAAGGTGAGTGGGGGAGATGTCAGTGAAGTACAGTATACACCCACATAGTCCTGAGAAGTGCTCTAATCGACAAAATAATTTAACTGTCCTGTGTGGGCTTACATCACTGTGCTGAGTCTAAAGTCTAAAGTCTAAACAGCCTCAGCTATCAAGAGGCAGTTTGTGAAGGGTGGTGTAGAGAGTAAAGACCGAAGAAGACAGTGATGGAGAGGGAGGAGACGTGGGTGAAGAGGACATCTGTGCATCCTCTCTTGGATCACCTGAAAAACAGCGGCTGTTTCCCTCTCTTTCCTTCTTTTCTCCTTCCCTATCCTCCTTTCCTCGCCAGCACATATTACCTAACCTTTCATTTGTCTCTTTGCAGCTGAGTCAGCCACTGTAACGCACTACATCAGAACACACGTTCGTCTGCTCTTGAGTTGAGCTCTTTTCACACTTAGTCTACACTTAGTCATGCTGTAATGCTCATCTGAGCTCAAACGGTATATGAAGTAAACTGAAGGTGCATTAAATCAACAATTGACAAGTAATTACAATAGAAATGTATCACTGAAAGCTCATTTAAAAGTGAAGTGATGTTTTTCAGTCCCAGGTGAATAACAAAACTATTTCTGATATGTAAATTTCAGAAATGCTCTGGTCTATCATCTCAATACACTTAGAATGAATATGATGTATATTACTCACCAGCCTATATATTCTACCCATGTGTTCACTTCACTCAAGCCAAAACTTCACTTGTGGAACCCCAGGAGAAATATGTAAGTGGGAAGTGATCCACTTAAGCACTTCTCCTCTTACTCGCTTCTTTTTCTAAGTTTACAACAATCTATGAGGACAAATGAGTCAAGGTTTTCTCTGAGCAGCATCCCAAAATGTGTTACTTCTTTTTTTTATAAACGTCTTAACACTTTTTTTTAGGTTTTTGTGTGAGCTCTTTCTGAAATCTCTGTGAGCCCAAATCTCTAGACACAGACACACAATCCCTGATGTCACACAGTCTCATACCGTCACGCAGCGTTTGGCACCACAGCACCTTCTGCCTTTTGAAGCAATCCAGGTGGATTAGTTATTGATTCTCCATCATGGCTGAACATCATCTTTGTCTCCTTTTTGCTTCACCTCTAAACAACAGGGGAGAATTCAGTGTCTCTTTGTCCTTTCCTGTTTGATCTGAGTGTTTGTGCACATGTACTAGCAGTCGTACGTTTCCTGCATGTGGTGGTTTTTTTTTTTTTTATGTGTTAGTCTCAGGGTCATTCATTAAAAGAGACTGCCTGTTTCTGAATGCTTTCATTACACATTAGAGTTTGCCTTTGTTTCATCCACTGTGCGCCAGCAATGTATTTCTTCACCACAAAGTCTTTTCTCTGCCTCCGGCCAAGTGGATTTATCCAGACAGACAGCTGGATAAACAGACCACTGTGGGCAGAGCCTTCAACACTCTGCAGCCCCACAAAGCCTGCTGCACGTCTACAATGATGGCAGTTTTATTTCTATAGATGGACTGGGCAATAGTTGTTTATGTTAGGAAGTTATTATAACATGTTTGTGTTAGACAAGTGTTTGGATAACAAGAGATACTGGACTCAGGCTTGAGTCAAGTTTGTATATACAGTATGGCCTAGACAACCTAAAAGTCTCCAATCTGTAATGTTATGTACTGTATGTTTACTCAATATTGTCATTCTGTCTCTCCATATTATGATGTTGTTGTTGCTAATTCTGTCTCCTCTGCATACATAACATCTATTACATCCTGAAAGGGGATCCCTTCTCCTCATGCTCTTCCTGAGGTTTTTTTTTTTCCCAGTTAAGTTTTTGTGTGGAGTTGAACCTCAGACCAGCTGTTTGACATAGCAGTGAATCAATTAAATAATGTTCAGGAAGTCTACCGGAAGTCTAGTTTAAATAGCAGCTTAATGGGTTTAAAGACCCATGAGATGTCAAAACACTGCACAACAGCTTGTCAAACTCTCTCTTGCTGCAGAATTTTGCAACTATGGAAAGTTTTGACAGTGACAACTTCTTTTTTGTTAGCAGCATTGCACAGTTAACAGTAAAAATTCTCCCTTCACATTCGAGTAATCTGCCAGCATGTCGGCCTTCCTGAGTGGCGTTCCATTACATTGCTGCTAAAGTTGAGCCTAGTTTTTTAGTGAACAATCCTTTGCATCAGCATGCCCGCAAGATAGAGTGATATTGTAAAACTGCCTTATGAGGTAAAAAATTGTGAATCGGGATGTGAAAATTAATTTGACTTGATTTGTGTAACTCAATATGAGCAGTGGTTTCTGACCCAGACCAAACTCCCTAGGAAGATACACATCACTGACAAATCCTCTGGGACATAAGGAAGAAAATATTGGAGACCCCTCTGTAAGTCCGTCAATCTAAGTAAGGTGTACTATATCAGTTCTTCACATCACATTGAGTCCCAGCTGCCAAGCCAGGTCAGGTAGGGCTTAAGGGGAAGGGTAAATAGATAATATAGGTGACAGGCAGGCTCAGGAGAGAAGTGCAACAGAGTCTTGGAAACAAATGAGAATTGTCTGATGGGGAGGAGCGAGCAGGGTAAACTTCAGACCAGCAGGGCAGAAACCTGGGGGACACATGACCGACAGTATTGATCAGGAGACAAGATTTAAGGGCAGAGCTGAATGTAAGGAATCTGACCCACATGGGTTAGAGTTAGTGATGGTGGCATCCATTATGTCTCTGGAGGAAATATTGATTGTGTTCTGGCCTCATGATAGTTGCAGCTTCAGTCTGAGACTCTTTTTTTTTTTTTTTTGTATTATTATCACCAGTGTACATTATCAGTATAAGTTTTGGTGAATTGGTATTCTCTTGCAGAGTGTGTACAGACTTAAAAACAGAGTTTAAAAAAAAAAAATCATTGGTATGGTCAACCTCTCAGTTTCAGTAAGATAATGACTTTTGTGTCATTATCACCAATAACAACATTCCTGTTGTTAGTGTCAAGGTCTCTCATGAGGACAAAGTAAAAGCACCTTGGTTGCTCAAAATGTATCCTGTCATGAACATTACAAAGGTGAGTATTGTCATATGGTTAACAAGCTTCAAACCCACAAAGTAAAATCCCAGATTTAGGGTTATCTGTGAGAATGGAGAAAAAATTGCTGCAGTAACAGCAGGAATCAACATCTGGTTTAGGCATCTTTGACATCTGATGGAGATCCAGGAGCAATCACCATGTATTTCACCAACCCTCATCAGTGCTCTCTCTAGCATGCCCAAACCCAAGCAAAACCAGATGTACAGCTATAGAGTTCCTCCTCTATATTTCTCTGAAAATACCTACAGACCTCCCAAGATGGATTTTATTATCCAAGACACTTGACTGTATGTATTGAGTGTGTAGGCAGCTCCTCAGTACAGTTGGCCTTGATCCAAAGACAACACTTGAAATTTGCTACCTTTTTGACATGGGAAAAAAAAAAAAAACATTTAGATAAAACACTGAAGAATATCTTTTTTGGTCAGTGTCGGTTTTTTGTCCACACTGTTGTATAGACAAGACAAAACTTAATTGTCCATTTAGATTTGCAGAAAATGGAAATTTGTCCATTAAAAACCTGGCAACACATGCATGAATTTAGGTTCCATGCTTTAGCATTGAGATCATAAGTGTTGTGCTGGACGACATGATATTGAGAGGGGTCCTAATATTCTGCCTGCCCCATGTATGTAAACGGGAAAGATGGTAGATTTGAAACACCTCTCAATATTATGCAATCCAGTGAACCACCTTCAACTGTGACCTAAATAATAATCACAAGTGAATACATTTCTGACCCCGTCAACAAAAACTGTAGATCATAAACTTTGTAGAGATAGTATTTATGGCAGAGCTATTGCCGGGAATTGAAATAGATTGTACAGGTGGCTGCTGAGTGTGTATGACATCTAGGCCCTTGAAATAGAAAACCACCTCTTAGTGATAAGGCTTGTGTTTTCTGTTGTCATTTTTGTGTTTCTCTGACCTTGAAAGTTAAGTGTATTTTGCTTCACCAGTAACTGCACAGCAGCCCAGGCCTGCATAACATCTTGGGTATGTGCAATGGGTTTCCCTAATAATAACCGATGTCTATAGTCAAAGCAATGATGTGTTTGATGAGCAAGAGTTTAGTTTTTCTCATGTTGTGAGTCAAAGATGTGTGGGACTAACAAAAGATACACACACTCACCCATAAGGAAAACATTTAGCTTTTCACACACATGTATTTGCAAGTTTATCAGAGTTAATTTATATGCACATTCTTATGCTTGAAAACACACACAAACTCAAAACACCCTGGAGAATAGATAAACAGGCTGCAGGGACAGACGACCGTTCCCTGAATAAACAACCACTCCTTTGTCTGACTGCTGCATCCCACTCATCCTCACCCCTTCCCCACGGTTGCCACAAACCCCTCCACCACTGTACTCACTAACAGACGCAGACGCAAAACCACAGTGGAATATATGAAAACTAAGTGACTTTGTCTCATACCACATAACCAATAATCAAAACAGTGCCTCCCCATATGAATAAGGAGTGGCCCACACACACACAGACATAGACACACAAACATGAATCAGGGTGTTCTCATTCTTGCACATTAGCTCACCTTAGCATCAGGAAATACATTAGATGACACTCATTTCTTCGCCGTAAGCATTTCCCGATCTTTGGACTGGATGCTGTGTCCTTTTCTGCTGACTGCTCAGGAGCTGCACTGGTACAAAGCCAGAGGTTTCTGGCTGAGTGTAGGCGGACAGAGTGGAGAAGCAAAGACTCCCTTACTTTGGATATACAATATGTCTGGCAAAAAATAGAGTAGTAGTTATAGGGCTACTGAAACGGGTCTTTCAGACAGTTATTCCTATCCATGGCAGATATATTAGATTGTGGGCTAGATGTTAAAAACTAGATTTAGTATAGATATTTGAGTATGGAGGTGTCAGATAAAGAAGATGGATTTTGGAAGGCAACCTAAGGAAAATGATTCTTATTTAGATGCAGGGGAATAGGGAGATGGAATAACTTTTATAAACAGGAAGGAGTGTTTTATTTCTATCCCTCAGGTGGAGAAATGCTGAGAGAAATGAAGTCAGAGATCTTCATATGAAAATGCAAAGCGCGTGACTCTTGGCAGAGATTGAGTGAGGCAGATTTCAGCCACTGGTATGGTTCCAGGTGGCGTGGCTAGCTCGCCTCATTAGAGAATATTATCCAGCATGCCTCACAGCAACTGCCAATGTCCCCCTCCAACCCCCACCCCCCACTGACTGCCAGAAGCAACGTTTACCCCGCAAGTCAGAGGAGAAAGGAGGCAGAGGGTAGAGGAGGATGACATTGATAGTTAGGAGCAATGAATATGTCTCTTTTATTTATTTTTTAAAATATGTTTGTCTTGATTGATGAACAACACAAAATGTCATTACTTTGAACAAACCTCCAGGAAATGGATTGTTTAACATGAAAGATATGTGATTGAAAAGAATGAGGGGTAGAAGAGAGAACGTGTGCTATAACCTTTGGCCAACTCTGTGCGTGTATGTGCACTCATCCATGTTGCTGTACACAGAAAGGGTGTTAGCAGTGAGATATTTGTGAGTTACTGCTTTTCAACATGAGAGAGAAGAGAGACTAAAGCTCATACAGATGCATGTTAAAAAGGATCACATGGCCATGTGTGGGTGCACCCAGCTCCAGGTTTCTTTTGTTGTTCTTCATGTAGAGGACCCTTGTGCTCTCTAATTCTCTCTGTGGAGTTTCAACTGAGTCAAAGAGACCTGCTCTCATTGAGTGCACAGCATATTGGCCAGTAGTATCTCTACTGAACTGTTTCATATTTATTATCTGAGAATGGTGTTCCTCTCAAAGAGATAGCATAAAGGAAATTCCAGCTCAGTGTCTGTCTACACAATGTGTACCTTTTATGTTAATATTGAGAACAGAGTTTAAATACAAAATTCAAAAGCTTCTGTAGAGGTTCTCTACACAAATGTCTCCCTTTGACAAATATAGAAATTTTAAAAATTTTGCCCAGGTTAGGGCTATAAATAAGAATTATTTTCATTGTCATTGTTTTATTACAGTAATTGTTTTGTTTGTAAAATATCTAAAATACTACTGTCATAGAGGAAGTTGAAGGAGACATCCCACACCCTGAGACATCCCAAGTAAAACTCCTGTCAGCTTCCAGAGATTCAGTTTGTCATCAGGAAATCATCACAAAGCACAAGCTGAGTTACTTGAAATATGACTTAAATAACTCATCGATTATCAGAATAGTTTGGGGTTTTAAAAAATAAAAGTAGTGAAGTAGAAGCATCCATCCATTATCCATAATGCTGTCTTTATAGAGATGCAAGGGGGGCTGGTGCCAATCCCAGCTAACATTGGGCGAGAGAGGGGTTTACCCTGGACATCTATCACAGGGCTGACATATAGAGACAGACAATCAGTCACATTCACTTACACATCTACAGGCAATTTTGAGTCACCAGTTAACCAGTTAATGGATATGTCTTTGGACTGAGGGAGGGAGCTGGAGTACACAAAGGGAAACCATGCAGACATGGGGAGAGCTAGGCACCTTCACGCCTCATGTTCAAACCCAGGACCTTCTTGCACCACTGTTCCACCACTAGTAAAAGGATAAAGTTGCATAAAATAGAAATAGTCAAGTAAGGATGTACTCAGGATCTTGTCTAATGAAAATTACTTTCATAACAAAGCATGATGTTATTGTTACTGCTGACTTTGAGAATTGCTCTCAAAGCAATCAAATTAATGACCATTTAGGCCACAAAAGTCAAATACTTACACAATGGAGAGGATTTCTGTCCAGACTAAATTGTACTATACTTAGAGTCAGAATAAATACAAAGCATTTATCATGTTGAGAACGAGGGGTAAATCCAAGAGTAATGTACTTAAATGACACATTCATCCACTCATCCCTGTAGCACTATGACCAGTGGTTAGTGAAAAAAGCTGCCTGACTGCTTGTTTGGTTATTTTTTATGAAAATGTAGCCCAGTGCTCTGTGGCATCAACTGTTTAGTAACTTCATTCTACTGTCACATTATTGGCTACAGATGTGATTTAGGATTGATTTTTAAAATTATATCGATCTCCTGTAATGTTACTGTTGGACCACAGCCTGTCTTTCTTTTAAAGCTTTTTTGTCTATGGCATTTTCGCTGTGATAGTTTACACTACAGGCGGAAAAATAGATGTTGTCAGGCAACCCAGGACATTGCCATTACAGTAAATGCACCTTATTGAAGTGAGCTACCAGAACAAGAGTATTATAGTAATTTAAACCCTTTTTCTAAATACAAATGGGAAAGAAATGAAAAATTATGTAATAATGTCCAGCAGTCCCTGACATCCATCCCTGGCACCTCCAAATTTTATTCAGGTGGTGGAAACACTTGTGGAAAAGTTTTTTTTTTCTGAAATCTCAAACTATAGGACATCCATTACTTTGAGATTTAATTCCCTTACAGCAGCAGCTGTTACAGGCTGAAAATGATGGGAAGTGTTTTTTCTGTCAGGGCGCTTCAACTCTGGAATAAACTACAGCATGAACAGTCAAATCCACCATCATAATGCTTTTTCAAATGTAAAATGTGCTCTAATAAATACTGAAACATAAAATGAATTTTAGCCTGCAACATAACAATAAATCCCTGCATAAATACATACATTGGATGAAATACAGCAGCTTGATGTATATGTTCATCTGTGTCTGCTTGCAGCGTACACTGTAATGAGTAACAATGAAGGAGGGTGATAAAACATGTCCTCAGGCTACATTGCCGAAAAAATGAAGATGAGAGAACTCCGCTGTAGCTGGAAATCCTTCGGAAGAAGTAAATAATCTCCTTTATTACACACAGTTCTGCAACATGCTTGCTTCAGGTTTCAGGCTCTTAATGGATAAGGATAAATACACACACACACACACACACGTACTGTACGCAGCACTGCAGTGAAGTTATACCAGTCGTGCCCTGATGAAACCAGATCATGCCCTCTATATGAATAGAAATCTAGCTTTCTTTGCACCAATATGCAACATATGAACTGATAAGCATGTTTCCTTATTTTACCTCTGGAACAGTTGAACATTGGCCAGGCAGAAAATGGAGCATGATTTCCAGAAATATTATTTCCAAGATATTTTTACAATGTTTTTGCCTGTAGGGCAACCTCCCACAACACCGAACTTCTGAATTTAGTCTTGGTATATACTCTGTTTTGTTTGCACAGTCCTCTAATATGCAGTGTTTGGTATTCAGGCTGGCTATTGCACCAACCTCCACCCTTTTTTTTTTTTTTTTTTATCATCCATTCTGCTATCCATCTTCCTTTCCTTCACCTTAACGTGCAGAAGAAGCCATCAATCACCTGGCAACTCGGGACCCTCTTATCACCTGTTTCCTCTCACTCCGGCTCCTAGTTAGACTGATGGTGAGGTCATCAATAGACATATATTTTCCATCCATCTTCCTTTAATATAGTTCGTCTGGCTTATTTTTTTTTTTGTTTTTCTTTCTTTTTGGGATGTTTTCTCTATCTGGAGTCCTCATTTTTGTCCTTCAGGCAGTTTTATCATTTCACCATATTTATTGCAGCCTTTCCTGCTCCTATTGCAAGTCTTCTGTAATGTGCATATTTCTTGATTCTCTGTCATTTAATTCATCCATTGTCTCTCTTACAGTAGTATCACGTGTAAGGAAATGTGCTATCTATTTCCTGGGAATGGTGTATACTGTAGAACAGTAAATATTATTTCTCCTTTACTGGGTAATGCTATTGAGGATCAAAACAGTCACAGCTGAACTAGAACCCACGTAATTAATATTTGCTGCTGTTATTCTAAGAGGATAATATTCATTGTAACTAGAAATGCAATTTATTATTATTATTTTTCAATGATGATAAAATGAATGTATGAATATTTTATTACAGACATAAAATCACCTTTTTGGACATTGAGAAGCTTAAATTGTGTAAAATTCAAAAGTCAACTGATGTTTTATTTAATATTCAACACGATACATTTTAACTTAACTTTTCTTACTTTCTACTTGTCATTATGTTGCTTGTTTGTCTATGCATTTGATGTTTCTCATCTCATCATCTGTCATAGTCAGCAAATGGCACTGTCTGTAAAATGGTTTTTAGCTAGTGTGTCAGATTGATTTTGTTATATGTCTAGTATATTACAGTGTGTGTATAATCTCTAGTGAAGGATTTGTTTTAGTGAGCAGTGCTCCTGTATGCACATACACAGGTGCATAAACATTACACATCCTGCGACATAATTGTCAACTCCAAAGCCTCTGCAGGTGATGTTGAGGCACATACTGGAGGCCAGTGTCATTTCCATTTCAAAAAGCTCCATACCAGGACGCTTGTGCACATGTGGTAGCTAAGGATGCCAGTGCATGTGTGTGTAGGTGTGTGCATGTTTTTGCAGCTGCGGTGTAAATCAATATTGTAAATGAAGCTTCTCTCTTATATAAGTTTTAGATACAACTGTGTACATTATCTTTAAGGTCATCACTCAAACAGTAGGAGTGACTCACTAAAAACTTTTTAAAATATGCATGTTGTTTACACAATGATTTATTCATGAATGGCTGTGTATTCCATTATGTGTTTGCTGCTTGTTTGTCACTGATGTTGACAGAGGAATAACTTGGTACACTTGAACCTAAGGGCTTTGCTATGGGCTGAAGTGATACCTGATCAAAGGTTTGCTGTCAAAAAGCAAAAGCAAAGTCTTTGAATGTTACTGGTGTTACTTTTTTCCCTTCTCGTTCATATTCCTTTCCTGCCTCCAGATTTTGACCCCAACCTTGGCATGATGGCTGGAATTACCCCCATGAACCCCATGATGCCCGGCCTTGGTATCGTGCCTGCACCGCTCTCCCAGGATGTACCAGCTGTCAAGGAGATCATTCACTGCAAGAGCTGCACCCTGTTCCCCCCGAACCCCAGTAAGACAAAATATCATGCTAATCCTACACCAGCTTCTGCCACTACCACCAGCTTAACCCCCCACGTATTCTCCAACCAGTTTCTTGTACCTTAAACAATATCTGCCAGATATTGTTTGAAATACGTGATTAATAAGTGGGTCCCAAGTTGGCATCTTTAAGTTGCATCTTGGGTGAAAAAACATCTTAAATGATTTGAATTGTACACAAGAAAATTAAAATTTCCATGGCAAGTCACTTTGTATATTCTTTGTAAACTTTGTATAACCTGACTAGAGGTGTGCTGCACAAGTTGTTGATTATATGTATCTCACCTTCACCTTCCAATGATCTGGAATTGGAAAAGAGGTAGTGGGGGGTCTTTGGATTCATCTCACCTTCACTTTTTAGATTTCCTGCAACAGAAAAGTTTCTGTCGGATGACTTTGTTCAGGTATTACATGTCACCCTCAAGGTGAACTAAAACAAAAGCTTCTTGCAGCAGTAACATTTTGGAGTTTACAATCCTGTCACAAAATAAACAATCTTGCATTGTCTTAGGTAATTTTTTAAAGCACAGTCATAAAGCTGTTTTTAAGGTATGCCTGTGTATCTGGTGTGTACTACTCTGTCACAAAATGGTGCAGGAAGAAAAGCTGATTAAAAGTTTGACTTCACTTCAGAACATCTTTCTAGCTAGTCCTCAGGAGCAAAGACAGAGAAATGAACTAGGTACTCTGTGCCAGGGGCACGTATAAACCCTGAGGCTGAGTGAGGGATCACCTTGTCAAAAAATTACCCAACAACTTTGGAGCCTGTCACGATCAGACTGTGGCAGAAGTAGAGTTGTTTTCTGTTCTGTACATGGCCTGGTATGCATACGTGAATTGGAAAATTGATGTTCTGGTTAATATGTATAGGCAAGATGATGTTTGCCCCAGAATCTTATGCTGGTTCAGTTCTTAGTGATGCATGGATGCCACAGTTAATTGCAGACCTTTCTAATTTTCAAACTTACTTTCTACTCTCTTGCCTTTCTGCTCTGTCCCAGTTACTCTTAACTCGTTCTTTTGATCCCATCTCCTCTTAAGATCTCTTTGCCTGTCACCAGTTAATCTCTAAGCCAAGTTTTTTTTTTTTTTTTTTTTTTTTTTTTGAATAGGCAGACATCTGAGGAAAACTGTCTAGGCTTGATTCTGCTCATGAAAGTCAAGTGTGTAAGAAGTCAACAGGGATGGGTTTTGCCCTCAGAATTCGTCAACATAGTAGACTGTGACCCTCCGAGTTGTTGTGTTGGGGCCAGCAGCTCTTGGTAGTATTTCTCAAGGCAAATTGATCCCAACTGAGAGGTCTGAAAGCCAACAGTTGTATGAATTGGTGTGTCTGGCAAGGATGTGACCTGTCAACAATTTTAATTTTCATGGACAGAGTCTTTATGCTTATTAGAGGTTGAAGAGAGTTTGAATACAGGTATCTCTGTAATGCATTTTTACTTGGTGTCGGTAATGACTTAATTTGACTGTGACCTCCACCCCTTGCACTGGGGTGAGAGTCAGTACCTCCAAATCTGTCTCTGTTTGGGAGCAATTTGCTGCCCCAAAAAAAAGGAGTTTACAAATTAGGTTCAAGGGAAATGTCACTGATTTTGTCTGTTTACAGGTGCTGTTGGACTACTGTGAATACCATAGAAAGTGTTTTGTGACTCTAGAGCGGTGTGCACAAAGTCTATCTCTAGTTCTGCTGCATCACTTTTGATCTTTTTTTAAAAACTGTCCGTCACCAAAATATTACAGAAATGCAATGCTGAATCGGGAGAGTACTCCTTTAATAAAGAGCATTAGATCCAAACAAGTGACATGGTGCAGCATGGCAGTGATGGATGTTTTTGACTGAACTCTTGTGGAAAAGAAGAGAGCTAAAGCCTTAAGACAAAGCTCTTGATTTATTAGTCAATCTAACAGCTACCCAGAACTCACCATCAAGGGTGACGAGAAGACTGAGATAAAGGATTCAAGCAGCCTCAATAAGTTTCCTTTGTTGGCATCTGGGTTCATCTTTAGGGATGGGATGTGAAGCTTCTATATCCAGAAAGAGCTCAGACTAGAACTACTGCTGTGTTACACTGGAAGGAGGCAGTTAAGGTGGATCAGCCACCAGCTCAGGATGCTTCCTCAACGCCTCCCCTGTGGAGGCATTCTGGTCATTTACAACTGAGAGAAGGCCTCAGGCTAGACCAATAAAAAGCTGTAGTGTCTAAAACACCTCCTAGATTGAAAACAATTAATAATATAAAAGACCCCTCCCAGGGAGCTGGAGGACGTGGCTGAAGAGAAGGACACTGAAGATATGTATGGGAACCTCTGCAGCCAATGCAACCTGGACCTGCAGAAAGGTAGAAAATGGATAGTTGGTAGAAAATTGATAGTTGGATAGAAAACCTTATTGGGCTTTTTCATAGCAAGAAAACCTATGTAATTGCCTCTTTCAATTGGTGCGTGCCACCTGCCAAATTCTATTTCAGGTGAGATTTCTTTGGAAATTACACCACATTCCTGAGCAGAAAAGAAAGTTGGCCAGGCCTTTCACATCACAAAGATGCAAAAAGTGGTTGTTAAGGGTTATTGCTGAGGATCATTGCAGCGTATGTCTCACTGAAAGAGTTGTCACTTCCGAGGATGATGGGAGTGATTGGGAAATGGGAGGAGAAGATGGTGATTGAGGGGTATCATTATTTCACACTGCTTGCTGTCAGCAGTGCCTTTGGATGCAAAAAAAAGAAAACATTATGAAATCTATGCAGTTTGTCTATGACTGCAACTGAACATTATTTTCTGTATTCATCAATGTAGCCTTTATTTTCTCTTTTAATCTATGAATTGTTTGTTTTGTATACAGAACATATAGGGCAGCATGCAGCCTACATAAAGCTTACTGTGTGCAATTCAATTCACAATTTGTTACCTATGTGGGCTTGCTATATTATTTAGTCTTGAAGGTATTTTCATTATTAATTAATGTGATTATTTTCTTTATTAACCTATTAGTGGCCTATAAATTGAAAACTGCAATACCATCACAGATTCCTGGAGCCCAAGATTTTGTTCTCAAATGTGTTGTTTTTTCTGATCAGTGGTTTAAAACTAAGAAAACAGAAAGTCCGTACATTGGTAGGAAGGTGGGAGGAGAATATTGAAATATTGCTTTTTTTAATTTTGCTTGAAAATGACTCAAACAACAAATTGAATGTCACTATATTTGCAGATCGAATGCTTTTCTCATTGCATCCTTATCCTTCTTCTTTAGTCAAACCCTCTCCTCTTTTGTCAACTTTACTGTCACTTCTTCCCACTTGCTTATCTATTACAGAAGTGGTGTAATATCTTATTTTTTCCCTGAATGGTTTGCACTCAACATTTGTCAAATTGGACATCCAAGTCTGTGTTGTCTGTCTTACTCCTTGAAGAGAGATGTTTTAAAATGACCTTTTTAAGGGAAAAATGAAGCATCTTCTTTTGGGGTGTTACATATTCACACAAATGCACAATCCACTGAGCTTAAATGAAGAAAGATTTCCCCAATTTCTTTTCTATGTCTTTCTAAATAAAAAATCTTCAGCTGATCAGTATGTTTCTATAATAAAATATTCTTTTAGTCCTTTGAATAACCTAAATAATTTTGTAATGCTTGAGAATATCTCTTTAAAAGATAGTTTTTTATAAATAAATTCAGCCCAAAAAGCAACTAGTAGATAGCTTTCACCAAAAAAATCAATCCAGCGATGGACTGTCATAGTGTGAATGTGCTAATAAAGGGTTTGTTTCTCCCTGTGATAAATCTTTGTGTGTACAGGTTAATGCTTACTGTTTGTTTGTGTGTTGATGCACTACGCCTGTTTACTTGAGTGTGTGTGTGTGTGTGTGTGTGTGTAAGCGTAGTTTATCTTCTGAATAACAGTCCTCAGAGGGTTGGAGCCTTCTTCTTGTAGCAGCCCCTCTGACTATAAAAAGGTGCTTAGCCCAGTCCAGGTGATGGATGGTGATGACTTGTGTTAGAGAAACAGACCAGTGGGTGGTCGCTCAGACAGCGGCCCTGTGGGACGGGCTAGACTGAGAATCAGTCGGCGTGTTTGCGTTACAGCAGCCTCCATATTTGTCCAAGTAACATGTCAAAATAAAACCACACCAGACAGCTTATTAGTCCGTAAAGGATTCATATTGTAAAGACATATTAAGATAAAGATTCTTAATGTACATGTGTGTTGTAACTGTGTAGAAAAATAGAAATGACATTCAATTCTGTTGTAATTTTTGAGGTATTTTGTTGTATTATGAATTTGATTGCATTGTAGTATTAATATATGTAAATAAGTTGGACAAAATATTATCATCATAATCTATTACAGTTTTCAATCACCTGTCAACTTCAGTCTCCCTTCCTGCATCTTCAAGTTTAGGGCCTTGAAGTCATAGTCTCACAATTGCTCAGTGGCCACACACAACAAGTTACCATTTGGACAAATACTACTTTTTACTCTGTCTGGCACCCACATGTAGGAGTAATCTGCCAAAGCTGCTCCCTCCATCCTCATCCTGTCTGTCTCTGCCTCAGGTTCATGTGCTTATTTAATTTGCATAAAAATACAGTCACTTTGCCTATTCACCAAGGCTTTCACATGTTGTCTTAAATCGTGTATTTATTGTAATTCAATTACAAAATCATAAATAGGTTACCCTCCACCCCCCTGACCAAATGCAAAACAGCCGCAAGGTGATGAAAAATGGCCAGACATAAAAATGACCACAAAGTGACGTAAAACAAACATAAGATGACCCCAAAAGAGACACAAAACAACTCTAAACAATGCAAAATGGCCATAAAGAGACAAAAAAAGGACTCTCAAAAGGACCACAAAGAGACACAGTCTCTGTGCTCTTACATCTAGGATTAGGAGGGGGGTATATGTCTGTGTGCAGGAGCCCATTATCTTATAATCTAACCATTGCATTTATGTGCCATTTATTCAAGAAACACTGTAACCATTGAAAAATGTGTAGTTTAGTACTGCTCATGACTAGGACTTCTTTAAAATTAATGCCATTTTAAACCAATCTCTTACTACTAGGAGGCATCTTTGTAGCAGCCCAGAGCCCATCAGCTGAATGTGGAGCAGCAATAAAAACATAAACCAGCCATGTTGCCTAGAAATGTCATCTCAGCTGTTTGTATCCTGATCTCATTCTTTTTTTCACTACCCACCTCTTGTACTACAGGAGAAGGTTGGATTGAAGGCAGCACAGTACACAACACAACCATCAATCTGTCGATCAATCAGTCACTTTATTTGTACTCAAAGGACAATTGTTTGTGTAGCAGTGAAACACCCTAGATGTTATTAGTAAAGATAGCAAGTTCCAGTGATTTTCCTGCGGAAGTTTAACGCCCATTTAAAATGTTTTTTTTTTTCACGTTGATAGTAAGATAAATCTGAAGCAGGATCAATATCACTGCACCAAACAAATGCTCAGTCTTCAAATCCTTTTGATCACATGTGAGTAAGACCCCAAGACATCCAAATTACTCGACTTAGTGCTCATCACCAAAGCTCTCTTGATGCACCTCTGGTACCCACCAAGTTCAGCCCCAGGTCTTTTCACCGTGTCGGTATCTACAACGGCGCTTCGGATACAGTTATTGCAAGGCCTTTCTAGCAGACGACCAGAAATACATCATCCTCAGCATTCTACTGATTAGCTCGTTCTCTCCTCATAGACCCCACTAATCACATTCATCATGGATGAGAAGCCTGATCTATTGGAGATTAGATCAGTCAACACTCATCTGTGTTGAATAAGTGATTTCTGTAATGCAGGGGACCTTCCACATGAGAGGACTTGCAATCACTTTGTAGCCAAAAGGATTTCATTTTCATGCATGGAATCGTTGGATATTAGCATTTATCTAACAAAAAACGATCTGAGCATATTGCTCCAAGTTATCATTATTCATGCATTAAGCTTTATAATTTTTTAGGTCATAAGTGCTGTGTTTTAAATATGACTTAATTGAGTTTTGTAGCATCAAGCTCCAGAATGTGGTCTGTTTTTATAAGTCTTGGATCATATTATAGAACAATTTCTTGTTTAAAAGCTGGTGTGAGCTTGCCCTCATTGTTCTCAGACTGACATTAGGGTCTTTTGGGGATTTATTTGTCATTCATTCCTTCTGGATATTATGTAATTTCTTTTGTATGAGAACGGCAATGCATCTCCTCATTACAGTTATTGAAGAGTACTTAATCAACCACCATTTCGGTTTTCAGTTCCATTACATTCCCACTTGAGCTTCTATGCATGTTGAATGTATTGATGCACTAGTAAAACCCAGGCTTTTGTTATTTGGTCATTGTAATTGAATTGGTGCCATTCAAAGGGTGTTTAAAGTGAGAATTGAATAAATATATTTTTAGATTGGAGATACAAGTGTGCAGCTCCTTCTGTTCGCCATCTTATCAGACAGTATAACATTGTTATTTGGATTTTCTTCTATTGACTGCACATAGAAGCATGCATATTTCTATTTGAGTAAAAATAAAAGACAGGAAACCAGACCTGCTCCTCAGTTCAGGAGGAATGACTTGTAGCAAATAGTGTAATCAAAACAGTATGTTCTTGCCATTAGATATATTTTTTTCAGCTTTTCAAAGTGCATAATTCATGCTCAAAATCAAGTGTTGGTATTCTCTTTGAATTGTGTGTATCTCAGTTGTGTTATAGCCACATAAATGCAAGTATTCAGTTTCATGTTTTCAGGTTATCTTTTCCCACCCTGGTTTTAATGTTAGTTCTCCTTTGTCCCATTACGTCTGTCTAGACCTTCCCCCTCCAGCCACAAGAGAGCGCCCCCCAGGGTGTAAGACGGTGTTTGTCGGGGGTCTGCCAGAGAACGCCACTGAGCAACTGATCATGGAGGTCTTCGGACAGTGTGGTGATATCACTGCGATACGCAAAAGCAAAAAGAACTTCTGTCATATCCGATTTGCTGAGGAGTTCACTGTTGACAAGGCGCTCTTCCTGTCAGGTAAGCTGTCATTGCTTTAAAACGTTAATCTTATTCATTGTATAAATGTTTATTTGTATAATATATAAATGTATCTTACATTTTTTCTTAGATAAAGTCAAGCAAGTAAAATTCCCCATAGACAATGTCATGTGACTCACAATTGGAAAACTAAAAGGCTTTGGATGTTCATGAAATGACTGCATGAGAAATGATCTGGCTGTTGTAAAGTTAAAGCAAAAGCCATTGACAACTACCCACTAATAGTTACTAGTCACTAGTACTAATGAATAACTACTAACTAATTAAATAAACAGCTTTGGATTTTTGGTCAATTCTGGATGAATTGAACATCAGCTGCATCATTTTTTTGGTCACAACTGAAATGAAGAAAGTATTTTAAATTTTCTGCAGATCAAATTTGTACCTTCCTCTCCATAGCGAAGACAATAGGGGCTCATGGGTATTGTATTATTTAGAGTTGTCCACCATCCCAAACCTACACAAAAGAAATATGATTTTTCAAAAAAAAAGAAATAATGAATTAAAAGTTGTACCTATGACACAAACCTAAAAGATCATTGAATTATCCAGGATATTCCCATGCTTTGATATCAAACAGATCATGAAAAGAACATTTTGAAATGGGAACTCAGAGTGCGGAAAAAATACTCATACAACCAGCTGCTTCTCCATTAACTAATGGGTAAACTACAATAAAAGTTAATACAATCACAGTGGTTGAGAATAGTTGGATCCTCAGACGAAAAAAGATATTTTAAAAAATCAGCTACTTGCTGTGCGATGGAAGCGTATTATTCCTTATCAGATCTTCATTTTCACAGAAGCTTTTAGAGACTAAATGTCTAAAATATCTCTGTGTTGGCCAAATATTCCTACTTTTAAAAAACCCATTTAACCTAGAAGCCAATACAATAATATTCTCGGCATTATTAAGTGTGTGTGTTTGTTTATGTGTGTTTGTTTATGTGCAAATGAGTTTGAATGAGAGATCTTGTTATTTGGTCTGCCTCTGTTCTTAGAGTGAGATGTGGGTGCTGAGGTTCATATATTAGCCAGATGACAGAGCTGTGTAGTTTACCCATAAATAATACCCCACCCACACACACACACACACACACACACACACACACACAGTGCAAACACAGTACCCAGTAATGACACACACTTCAGTAGCCCCAGCACACTGAGATCTCCACATATGAAATATTGACGTAGTGGTAGATTGGGAGCCTGAAGCAGAGAGAGCAGACTGAAGCAGAATCCCCCAAACCCATACTTTATTTTCCTATGTGTGCTGGCATCTACCAACCCCCCTGTGATGAGCGTATGTATGGCATCTTGGTGAATCACATTGGGCATCATTACTGTGTCCTGCACAATCATATCTGGACACAAACAGACACTGGAAACTAGGTCTGACCAGTTCAACCAAATTAAATCACAAAATGGGAAGATTTCACTTCAAAATTGCAACTAGCCATTAGTGGAAACTGAGTGAAGAGGAGAGAGCGGGGATAAGAGGGAAGTGGTGAGCAGAAGAGGGGGTAATGAGGGAATTTGTGGTCTTTCAGTGCCACTAGAGAAGTAATTACACTCCCCAGGTTTTTCTCATGTATTGATAAAAGGATACATGCCTTCTTACCCCACAGCACAACTACAGTGACCGTATCAATTTCTTTAAGGGGTCCAACCAGCAAAACAGCAAAATTGCTAAAGATATAAGGAGAGGGGGTGGACAGGTAGACCCCAATGAAAGATCTTGTTCAGTCATTTATCTGTAAAACTGGTCCAAAAAAATTTATGGAAAATGATGGATAGAAACCCTAAAGACTTAAGCTCATCAGCGTATCTTTTCTGTCTCATGCTGCCATTTTCCTATGTTGCAATTTAATTGCATCAAATTCACGCCTCCAGGCATGTTTTTCATTTGCATTAAAAGGATGCATGATGTCCCTAAATTCAACTAATCCGTTTTGCTTTGTTTCTCTTTTTTTCATTTCCATCAGCTGCATAGAAAGTGTACCACTTAAATGATTATTATAAACTGTATATTTGCCAAGTCACTGAGGAATGAGCATAGTTTAATAAAAGTGACGGTCAGATGTAAATGGAAAGTGTAAAGAGCTGTCAAAAATTAGAGGCATTCGGGCATTGCACTGCTGCACTGGACCAAGATGGAAACCACGTAACCATGTCTTTCTCTGTCTGAATCTGACTAGTGATCTTTGTCACATGTTACTCTCTTCCCTCTCTCTCCCCTCGTTTCTTGTTGCTCTCTGCTCTGAAATATTTAACAACAGGACTAAGAGTCTACACGCTCTGTGAGCACTAAACACAAAGTGTGGTTGAAGCTGATGGGGCTGTTGTTAATTTTACAGGCATTTGGTCACAGACCAAAGTATTTATTATATTAAATTTTGACCTGATGATTGCACCTAATGAAAAATTACAGGATCACAAAAAAAAATGTAATTTCATCCTGAGGGGAAATTACTTTGTGTTTCAAATTCAATCCATCCAGTCACAGTTCACCTCTTGGCCCCTCCAGACTTTCCTCCTGCCTACATATCCACCCAGCTTAGATGTTTTCTGTTTTCAATCTCCAGAGCTTTTCTACACTACACAATATAGCTGAAGTACCAACCATACTGCTAGCTTGCTCTGTCTGGTTCAGGTACCTCTGTTTACACTTACAGGCAGTACACTGTGTACAGCATGTACTTTACTGCATAGTGCATGGATTTTGATTTAGTGTCAACCAAGGCCATTGTGCACATTACTATTAGATAGCTAGCATTCACGTTATCTTCCACTGCTAATTCATTACAAACTATTTTAACTCAATAAACATATAACATGCCATTATGGCTTCTGCCTAATAACATTATTTGTGGCAAAAACACTTTGTGTAGACATGTATGATTTAAATTTGTATGGTGTGATGTTCACCATTGTACCCACTGGAGGCAGCTTCCTTGGCTGCCAAGTTCACAAAATGGGTTGGTCCTCTTTTGACCATTATGAGTACACCATCAGAGAGCAAGTGCAACAGAAAAGGGAGACACAGTCACAGTCAGTGAAAACGGATTTCCTTTAAAAAACTAGGGACGGATTAATTCATTTAGATTGCTGAGGTCCCTGCTGTCCCATTTCCTTTCCTCTCCATTATATTCCCTTTTCCTCCCTTCTGTTTTTTAGTTTTTCATTTTTACTCTTTTGTCTGCCAAGGTTATCGTATCCGTTTGGGCTCCAGCACTGACAAAAAAGACACTGGTCGCCTTCACGTAGACTTTGCCCAGGCCAGAGACGACCTCTACGAGTGGGAGTGTCGCCAGCGAATGTTGGCCAGGGAGGAGAGGCACCGGCGCAAGATGGAGGAGGACCGCCTCCGGCCACCCTCCCCTCCTCCCATCGTCCACTACTCTGAGCACGAGTGCAGCCAACTGGGAGACAAGATCAAAGGTTGGTAGACATGGCAAAGTGAAACATGTACAGTGTACTGCATGCGTGATGTGATAGCACAAACTGAGACAGAGAAAAAAAGAAGTCAGGCCTAGATACATAGAAGTAAAGTGTTTTGTTTATTCATCCCAAGGGTGTTTACAAATGCAGCACAGATTCTAATTGTCACATTGCTAATGAGCAAAACTGAGTGAAAATTGAACCACTCATGACACTGCTGCACTTCAAGCAAACCACAGATTAACAAAGTAGGAGATAAGGGAGAAGATCAGATGTGAATGTGTGGTAACAGGGTTCCCAGTGCAAGCCATGACATTACAGGAGCAAACTGACTAAACAGTTCTGTGATGTTCTAACAAGTTCTGTTTTCCAAAGACATTACACAAAGGCTGTTAAACACAGGATATCAGTCTACTCTCCCCTCAGCAAATGCTCCTCTCACATATCTTGTCCTTTCTCCTCTGCTCTCCTCTCCACACTCTGTTTCTCTCTGCCCATCGTGTCCATTTTCTCTCCTCCACTTTACTTTTCGTCTCTTCTCAGCATTCTGTCGACTTTCTGGCTGAGTAAACTTGTTTAACTAATGAGCAGTGACACTTCCAGGTCTCCATCACAGTTGCCCGATAACAAAATGGCTGTGACTTTCGGCCTCTTTCCATCTGCATGTCTTTTTCAGCTCTTACTTCCTAGGTGACACGATGTAAGGACCTCTAACATGGTGTCGTTTTAGCCAAGGATTTGTGTCTGATCACTCTGGGCTGCTGTTGTAAATCACATATCCTGGCTTTTGCTGCAGATTTAGGTTTACTCTTTTCCTGAATCTTCCATCCACAGGGAAAAAAGGACTTTAGCCTTTTTCAGTGCCACTTATTTTCCTTTCCTCCAAACATCATCACTCACAGAGGAACTTTTTACTTTTTACTAACTGGGTTTCATCACTCTTCCATCACTTTTCTTTCTTTCTTAGTGTCACTTAATGTTTAAGTGTCTTTAAGGTTCATAATATTGTGTTTTGCAATGATGATTTCAAGTTTAGTGTCCATCTGTCCTGTTCTCGTGAACACAATATCTCAGAAACGCCCCAAAAAAATGTCCCTAACTTACAGATTCATGCACTGATTATGACCCGATTTAACACAAATGTTTGTTGGATGGTTAGGATTAAATGAAATAATGTGAAATGAAAATATAAAATTTTATATCCAAATGGTCAAAGGTCAACTCCTCTGTGACATCATAATGTTCTGCAAAAACACTAGCCATTATCCAACGCCGTAATTCAGGAAGGGACTGTAGTGACCAGTTTTCCTCCAACTTGGCTGGTTGACAGAGGCATACGACTGCGAGGCGTCTCTTTTTTCCTTTTCATCCAGTATCACAGCTGTTTCTTTGTTCTGTTGTCCTTGTTCTCTTCATTTTTGTTTTTCATCTTTGCGGTGTCACGTTGTTCATATTAACATCTGCTACTTTCCACTCAATAAGCCAATGGGTTAAATCCTACTATTTATTAAAATTTACATGTATTCAGCTTTGTATGAAATATCTATTCTTGCCAGAAAGCAGTGCGTAATTTACATGCTCATGGATTATGAGTGAAATGTCCACCTATGCAAGTTTGTAATCATTTTCAGCACATCAACTGTTGCTTGCATAACCTAAGTGTCCTGGGACTGAAGAGGAAGTATTTCATTTTACCTACCTATATAGCGTCTGACTCTTTTCTTTCTCCATCCGCTCACCTCTTTGCTAGATGATGGTAAATTTCCTGAAGCAGTGCGTGTGCTCCTGACATGGCTGGAACGAGGTGAGGTCAACCGCAGGAACGCCAACAACTTCTACTCCATGATCCAGTCCTCCAACAGCCACATTCGCCGGCTGATGAGTGAGAAAAGTCAGCATGAGAAGGAGATGGAAGAGGCCAAAGACAAGTTCAAGACTGCTCTGGCAGGCATACTGGGTCAATGTGAGTCTTACATTGATAGCACACACACACATATATATATAATGCAGTATATCTTGTAGATACTGTAAATAATGTTTAAATGAGTCCAAAGATGAGTCGAGGATCACACTTGGAGGATAATTTAAAGTTTTCCACTAGCATACTCCCTGTCAGGAGGAGGTTAAGAATGAGTCCAGTCCTTTCTTGGTAAAGTTTCTGGTTCAGTGTAAGTTTCTTTATTTTAGAACCATATATACCACATTAAAATATTATAGGTAACAATGCATTATACAGGTTGGCAAAGGCAAAACTGTGCCGGGAGTACTGATATCCACTGAGAAGTAAGTACAATACAGTCCGCAGCTGCCCAATACCTCTCATGATGCACAGAGCATGGGTGTACAGTACTGCAGACATCCAAGCCATATACATTGTGGATTTTTGATATTAATAGCCTCATAGAAGCCATATTGTCTTCTTTGGTGCTAAAAATTGTTGTTTGGAGTATGTTTTAAAGGTAAGTTTAATTTCTTTCCTAGCCATGGTATCCTTCATATCACTTTAAACCACTAGGGGTTCAGTGGTTGCCCGCTCCTTTTTCCATTGTTTCCAAGATGCAAAATATTTAAAAAATCAGATGATTAAACATATTGGTTCAGGGATGAAGAGAAGATTGGAGGTGAATATTATTCAGTTTGCCTTCATAGTAAGTAGTCCAATACATTTATTGCATGAATACAACAGAGGCCTACAACAGAGGCCAGACATGTAAACTAAATGCATGGTAACTTGTTGATTCAAGGCCAAAGGCAAATTACACTGCTCCCACAGCAGCTTTAGCTGTTGCTCTTAACACATATCCCATCATATGCATGTAAATAAAATGTTAACGTCCACAAATATTTTTGTTTTATTAAGGAATTAATACATGTAGAAGACATACAGGATATATGTGGGTGTGGGTATTTGTACTGAACAAGCTATAGAGAGAGAGGCAGAGTCGCTGTCCTTTCCATCCCTCCATCATTTCAGCCTGTAAGCCTGTGTCCTTATCCAGGTCATGGTATCCCTGCGTGAGCTGTACGAAGGCAACTAAAGAAGCTTCTTCAGTTACAAGTGAAGAAGTCTTTCAGATGAAGAAGAAGCTTCTTCGTGAAATTCTTGTATAGTTCTTGGAGGTTTCAGCCTATATAAATATGGTCCTATAGACTCTTCCTTTCCCTTGGTGCCTTGCTGTGAAAACACAGAGACTGGCGTACCGTGAGGAGGTTTTACCTGGAAACAACTTTCTGTCCATACCAAATAAATTCAGCCCATCTGGTTGTCTAGTTTTCTGTTTAATGGAATATGTCACATCAAAGGCCCAAGTGACCCAAGTCACAGAAGAAATATTTTTGCTTAATCCTTAGTAGCAGATAGTTTTCATTTATGTGCCCTGGTTTTGAGCTATTGGCTTATGAATATAATGCTCCTACCTCAGAGAGGTGCAGGGAATTTATTTTGGTGCTCAAAACATAAAAAAAAACCTACACTTGAAAGACTCAGAGGCATTTTGCTTCTTTAGAAACAATGCCCCCTCCACCTCAGTGAAGTTTCCATTTGGCCTCTTGCAAATAAACTGACAGTCCTGCTGGTCTGTGCTGGTCTTCAACCATCAATGTGTGCCATCAAATTACAGGGTGCTGGGAAGATGGTATTGATCCCTATAGTGTTCGCTCTCTCACTGTTCAACAAACGCACACCCTTAGCTGGTGGTCTTATCGACTCCCCCCTCAGCTGTACATTAGGACCTCTGGGATACACAGACTACGCATACATTCCTCCATGACCGCCCACATGGCAATATATAGATAGCTGAGAGGGGAATGACTGTATCAATACACTGCAGCTGAGACTGGATATGTCACAGAATATATAGACCCAGAGTATCATCATCCACATCCCATGTAGGGCCAGTGGAGAGTTTAAAGGTCTGATCCTAATAAGACACTTTGACCCAAAAAAAGCTTGCTCAGCTCAGTCCAGTGTGTTATTTTGTTCCAACTGTGCTGGAGATGTAATTTTAAAGGCGTAAAGCTGACAGCGGTTCCTTTTTAAAAGAAGTTGTAAAATCTGTGTAAGGAAAGTAAATTGTGAATGTTCTGCCACTCTAACAAGCTGTTGTTCTTAACAGCCCACTGCTACAGTGGAGCAGCACAGTGGTCCACAGTGGCAGACTTAAAGTAGGTTATTTTCTGTTTTTTTTTTTTTCAGTTGCACAGCCAAATTTCCTTCATTAAACAAATCTTAAACAAAACAAAGTCTTGAAGAGTATCATTAATATCATGAGATATTTAATTGTACATCAAATTAATCGACAAATTCAAAGTTTGGCTTGATGAATGTGACGAGTTGAAAAGTCTGTGGATTGAAATTCCTCCTGAGAGGGACATGATTATAAATACCAAACTTAATTGTAATAGGTTCTATTAGTTGTCAAGACTCTCAAAACCAAAAATGTCATCCTCATGATGGCACAACAGTAAAGGTCAGAGGAACATCACAGTCATTAGTATTCATCCTCTGTACCAGTCTTAAATATGAATCACAGTGGTGAACAGACCAGTAGATCCCTACTGTGGAGCCACAACACCAACCAGACTAATAAAAATCAAGTCAGTAGTAGCAGCTACAGTGTTTGAGGGGTTTATTAATTCTTTATGAACCAGTATATCATATATAATTTAAGTGTGATGGAGGAATGTGTGATTTATTGAAGTTTTGCATGTGGGAACTACCTGACCCTCCATCCACAACATGATGCACTGGCATCAGTCGGTAAGTAGATCACACGCTTGCACTCACATATAAGAACACACACACACACACACACACACACACACACACACACACACACACACACACACACACACACACACACTTCTTTACATCGTTAGTTGACTCCACTTTCTCACTCCTCTGCTCCTTCCCACCTGCCCTCTGTCTTTCTCTCTCTCTGTCTCTGGATGATCTCTGGTCCTTCCCTGCATCCTGCCACAGTTGAACAGATTGTGTCTGTATTCCAAGCTGCTTCCAAACAAAAGGCATGGGACCATTTCTCCAAAGCTCAACGCAAGAACTTGGACATGTGGCACAAACAAGCAGAGGTTGGTACACTTTGATTTCTTTCTGTTGTTCACATGATTTATGGAAAATTAGACTTGGTCCCAATTTTTGTTTTTGTTTTGCACCTCTGTCATTGTAAAGTTCTTTTATTTTTCAATTAATAGTTTACATCAGGGCTACTTTATGACACTCAAAGTGTAACAAGAGAAGTGTAATGAGTAGACAGTAAGTACATTGAATAAGGACAGCATACAGAACAGGTGCCTGCTCACTCCAGCCAGTATAAGATCGAGACACTCCCAGGTCTAAACCTCTGCCCCATCCTCCTCCTCCTGCCCTCCTTCACCACTGCCCTCCCTTGTGAAGGGATACGAGCTACTGGGTGAGTTTTCCATCTCAATGGTTGTCCAGGATACAGGTAAATCTGCACAAGTCTTCTTCCCTTGCACCAGCAAATTTTCAATTTCAATTTTTTTTTTTTTTTTTTTTTTTTGAGTAGGTAATTAATGGGGAACATCTTGAGACATAAAAGCGTCATCATTTTCAAATCTAACAACATTTTTGTCATCCACTATCTGCTCAACATTTTTCTCTCTGCCAAATGGAGCATTAATTAGCATGATGATGGGTTGTATGTAATGGAGGGTCTGGAGTGCCTGTGAAGATCCTCAGTCATCCAGGCCGTGGTTTTCTAAGTGCTATACAAAGTTCTGTACTGAAGAAGCATTTCGGATGAGAGGGTAAACGTCCTCAAGAACCCCAAGTGCATCCAGCTGCCTTCGTATAGCACTTAGAAAGAGGGTCTGGAGTGTGTTACAGTCCTGGGTCTAATGGATCATATATTATCATATCTGATTGGTAAGTTTCTTTGAACCTCAGTCTGGAAAATAACAATTTAACATGTAATTTAGAGTCTAACTCAGACGAGCACAAACAATAACAGAATCTCACAAAGCAGAAGCACCAAACAACTTGTACAAAAGCTTCTCTTTAAAAGGTAGGTGTTGCGAAGAAAATATGTTTCTCTAATTTTGAGATTTGCAGCAGAACCATGAATATAGTCAAATTATCTAAAACATAACCATGAAGGTCTCTTAACACACACTCGAGTAAGTAGAAAGTCGAAAAGTGCATGTTTATATGCATATACTTGAGTTATATGCCTGGTTGTGTGACGTCTGTAAAGACTTTTGTATTACTGTCTTCCCTCGCACGGACCTTGGGGGTCTCTCAGGGAGCCACTCATTGGAGAGTGGCTCTCTTCTATATATACAGTGTGGCAGGAAGTATTAAAGTCTATTATGTGGATGGCAGAGTGTTTCCATCAGGCCTCAGGGATCTGTCCATTCTTTCTCAACTTCCTTTGTAGAGTTTCTTTATACACACTACATACACCAGGGAGTACAGCACGGCCTTAGACGCAAGAGAAGAAACCGCTGTGGGTGGACACTCCACTGCTGAATATGTTCTCATTCAGAAAACAATTGTCATGACAAAATCCTTTAAATGTCGTACTTGTTTAAACATTCTTTGTAGTTTTTTTTTCTCTCCTCACTGGTTTACACTTTTCAATCACTGTGAGGAAAGACTTTGTCATTCAAGATGAAACCACATAGATTAAGTCAATGTTTTCTCAGTCATTTGGACTCCAATCTCTTGGTACAGCAGTGTCCTGAACTGAGTCTGTATTCCTCTGCAGCTGTCTGAGCAAGGTTATACACAGTAGGGAATTAGTCCCAAATCAGACCACTGAAAAGTCTGTGTGCAATAAGTGAGGTCACAGTCAGCTGGTTAAAATAAACCCTCCTGAAAGTAATTAAAATATTGATGAACCAGGTCAAAGTATTTTTGCCACCCAGCTACCACAATCAACATTTTTATATTAACAATTCTCAAATGACTACTTTATGTGAAAGGGTTTATTCATTATGAAGAACCTACAGATAGTCATTACATGACTGTGCAGTTCCCCTCAGCTCTACAGTGTTCAGTGGCACTCAGCTCATTGCTTCGGTTTCAGAGTTGTTTTTGCACACATCATCACTGTTTGATTCACTATTACTGCTCTCAGTTGGTCAGCATTATTTTCTCAGTAGCAACACAAAGATATTTTTAGTAAAAAAGCTTTAAAAACTAACTGCACACCACCTGCGCAGGATCAAGCAGGAGACAGACAAACAGATTAACACAGTATAGTGTTGAGCAGCTGAAGAGGCAGATAAAATAATTAATTAATTAATAATTAATAATAATAATAATAATAATAATCTCTTAAATTGGTGAAGACCAAAAAGTGAACTAAAATATTAGCATCAAATTCCCAGAAACACAATGGCAAATGAATGTTTTTGTGATTTCTGTGATTTCGTGATGTGTCATGAAGTGACTGTTTGCAAACAAAGTCACTATACCAATTTGCTATGGTGACAATATGTAATAATGTATTTATTTTGGGTATCTGGTTAAATAGCCTGTCACTATCCACACAAATAACAGAGCTGTAGGCCATTTTTATTAGTTTCTTGATATAAATACTGAAGGTCATGGTTCAAAAGTTTAAAGTTGCTTAGTTTAACAATTTAGTTTAAACTTTTTATAAATTATATTATTTGTATAATAGGATTGAAAGTTCAAGGGAGACTGCCTCCCCGAACAGTGACATCTCACTGAAGAAACACTCAGCTGTACAGTGGTGTTACAGAGTGGAGGTTCTTCCCTTACAAACTATATTTAATGTAGTGGAGACAGCCAAGTTTAATTTAGGTCTGTCATCAAGTTACTCACAGAATTAATATGTATTAGTGACACCTGATACAACAAATGCAACACTGAGCATCAGCTGAAACTGACATTGCTCACACTGTTTTCTACACTGCCTCGCTCATGATTACTAATGTCAAAGCTTAGTGAATCTGTGTTTTTCCAACCTCAGTGTCTGAACTCAGTCACTCACCACTGCACTCAAATAATGTATCACTTTCACTCATGTTAATTTGCACTGGCTCATGCAGTGGGATGCTGCACTGCAGAGCTTGGCTGTTAAAGGAGAAGAGCTACAGCACAAGGAGGCTGAGGCAGATACAACACAGAGCAGAGTACAGTAATGTCAATGATTGGATTTCAATCGACATTATTTTAACCAATAATAATCTATTAAGGTATTCCCAGCTCTGCTAATTTCCCATTGATTGTATCGACGTGCCTTAAACACTGCAGTGTATAGATCTGGCAGCCACTGGCCAGTGTAAAGAGCATAGGTAAGTGAGTGCAGTTGCTCAGGGGCAGTGTATCATCAAATAGGCAGCCAGTTTCACTCTCAGTCATATTGTATACTCAGTATGATTCTCTGGCCTGGAGGTGAAATATGGAGGAACCAAGCTGCTGTGTTGAGTAGATGCAGCTCCCAGGCAGAATCAAAAAACAGCTGCCTCCCTCTGTCAGTGTTTTTATGTGGTGTGTGTGTGTGTGTGTGCTTGAGTATATGCAATTGATGTGTGCGTGTGTGCACACAATGTTCTCCGCATACACCAGATGGTTGTGTGTCTGCATGTGCTCGTATGTGTAGAATACCTGTTTGACCTCCGCCATGGGCTCAGGCTGATAACGTCAGCTGACAGATGGTTGTAAGTTTATTTACTCTTGGGCAGCTTTCTGCTCCCTTTAGCTTTTTAAGAGTATTTTTAAGCCTGTTGTTTTGAATATTTCATTGATAGAAGACTTGTGTCTCTAGCCACTGGTTTTGTTTGTAAGTATATCTACTGTATGTGTGTTTCAATGTGTATTTGTTTGCAATGTAGAGTAAGAACATCTGTTCCACTTCTGGTCTTTAACAAGTTAAATGTTTGAACCTTTTACTGGTTCTGTTTAGATGACAATGGTTTTTCATATAGTTGTTGTCTAACATACATAAATTATTAGCTTTAGCAAGCCCCTTTTAGATTACAAAAGGTCATTTAGTCAGTTACTTTCAGTGCCACTGTGTTAAAGTGTAAACCTCTCATTTAATTATTCAAATAAGGGAATTAACCTCACAGCATAAACCACTTTAAAAACTAAATAATGTAAATGAGCCAATTTGAAGTTGCTGAAGAGACCCGCATCTTGAAAAGATGATATTGACTCCAGGCCAGTCGTCGGGTTTCAATTTCTCTGGGGTCTAAGCCATGTGACTGCATAGCCTATGTTAGCTGTGATAAAGGTTTGACACCATAGATTATAGTGTTGTCAGGCAGTGGCATAATAGAAAGCTTAATTTTGGGCTCTAGTGTATAAAAGTATGATGTCATAAATATTTTTTTTTTGTTTGTTTGTTTGTTTGTTTTTTTGTTTTGTTTTTTTTTCTCCCCCCACTTCCATAATCCACCCATGTTAACATGCGTGTGTGATCCTGATGTCAGAGCTAGTGGTCTCTTCACACTGTCTTGACATTTTTTCTGACCTTCAAACCTCTGGGAGAAAAGGGCTCCTTGCAGCATAGTTGTGCTCTCCATTCTCATGCTCCGTTAGCATTAGATCTTGGTTAAAGGAGACACTGTACCACTGAAGCTCAGACATCTGCTTATAACAGGGAATGAAAACTGAATGGTATTTAAAAACCCATCCAAACACGGATTCTCATAGACATTATGTTTACGGTTTAGTGTAATGTGTGTCATGTACCACAAGGGTTTCTTTGTTTGTTTTTTGTTTTCTCTTGATGCAGACCTGGAAGATTTGGTCTCATTTACAGCCAATCCAATTCAGAGGGTTGACCTTAATCTTGAAACCATTTTGAAACCTGTTTCTGGTTACTGGTCTCCAGACAGATGTAGTCATTAGTGATTCTGTCTGTGAGGGTGAAATGAAACAGAGAAGGCTGGTATTTTACACTTACTGTTGGCAGTTCCAGATGTGCACCTGATTAAAATAGCACACGAAAAAACAGTAGAAAACCAGCAGCAGACTTGATGTACCCACATGTCATTCTTTGTGCTTATGAATCAGTATCTCCTGAATCACTATCTTCTGAAGTTAATGTGTTTATAGCTTAAGCTTAAGATTGTGCTGTTTTCTCTCCAATACAAAACTGTGTTCCTTACAGCTAATACTTAATATTAATAACAAAATCACAGAGGTGCATCATTGATAATCCTACCCCCACTGGCACCTGCCAAAGTGTGCATCACCCATGAGCTGTTGCCGTTTTGACCCAGCCCTCTTTACATTGTGTTTTTCAGGAGATTAGAAACATGCACAATGAGCAGCTGATGGGCATCAGGCGAGAGGAGGAGATGGAGATGTCTGACGATGACATGGAGGACGCCCCTGACAGCAAGGACTCAGAGGACTCAGGTATACACATGCATTCACCGTTCAACACTTTCATTTGTATGAGCCTGTCATCTTGACAGGCTGACACACTGATCTAGATCTCCAGAGGATGAACACAAGAGTTTTAAATAACTGAAGGAGACAGCTGAGTTTGATGAAAATGGCAGTAATTATCACCCAAAGCCTCTGACAACCATCTGATAGTTCTACATGAATGAAAAACACATTGAGATGCTTACACCCCATACATTTTACTGGGCTGATGTTCAATGCAATGGACATCCACCCAAGTCCATGCTTGTGAATGATGTAAAGAGGTTGTGGGTGTGGGTGGTTGAGTGTGTGAGTGAGGATGTTAATGTGTCCACACCTGCCAGCTGCCATGGAATATCAGATTAGGGTACCACTGAAGTGCCATAATCATGTGTTTCTCCTCCAGAAGAGTCTCTTTGTGTTTGCTGAAGCAACAAAAAGTAATGGTGCTGCTCATTTCTCAACCCCCATTACAATAACCCATAAGTCCAGAGTAGTCACCAGGGCAACATGCTGTAACCATCACCACCACATTGCGTTGTCTCTCATCTTGTGTTTTGTGCCTCTCTGTGTGTTGTTGTGCTCTCTTCATGCACTTTTCCTCCTTGCCTTTTAATCATTCTGATCTCTGCCATTTGCTAATATGACAGTTTCTCTAATCAGCATGCAAATGTATGTAAATGCAGTCGTGAGCTCAGCCCCTTCTCTTTTGCAACCTTGCTATTTAGCTATCAGTCATTAGCATTGCTGTCAAAGACCTGTCATTTCACTTGATGCTCCAGCTTTGGCTGAGGTGGCAGGTGTTAATGTGACACTTCTTGGTATTTGTGTTAACTGGCTGACTGTTACACCTCCTTTACTCACAAACCTTTAAGCAGAGGGACATGTTTACACGTCAACCAGCCCTGCTGAAAACACCTGTGTTATGACTGCAGCCTCTTAGAAAGTGAATCGATGCTCTGCGTCTGACTCATGTACAGAATAGAAATCAAAAGAACTGCTTGTGTGCGTCACTGTATGCCTAAAGGTGTGTGTGCGCATGCACACTCATGGATATCTGCAGGTCGATAGCGCTGCCTGTTATGTAACAGAAAGGGAATTGCTCAGAATCTGGCCAAGCGGTTGACATCTCCTCACACCAAGTTGATGAGGCTCTCAGATCAATACTCTTCTCACCTCAAACCTTCATTTTGCCGGGAGAAAAGTACACACACACACACACACACACACACACACACAGGATGGGGGCTTATCTCCTGAGTCCAGTCACTGTATTGCACTTTCCCAAAGAGCTTCCCCTCAAGGTCCACAGAGGGAGAGCAGAGCTGATAATACTGGACATCTCTGGAGCTGAGCAGGTCTCACATAATAATAACTCCCACTGTCTCCTCTCTTTGCTCAATAGGTCAGGTCAAATCTGCAGGAGAGAGCCCTTGGACAAAAGTCTCTGGGATTATCACAGCTCTCACTAACCTGTGTAAATAAACTGTAGGTGTTTGATTATCTGATGTGACAGCAGTATCCTGATGACAATTTACCAACTGCATGACAACATTGTGCCCTTTTACTATGTTTGACCCTTTTATGTGAGAGAATGGGGTCAGCAGATTTGCACTTGTAGAGCACTAAATATCAAATGTCTCTTAGTGATATCCTCAGTGTTAACAAAGGACTCTTCCAAATTATGTAATAGTCATATAGGTTCATAATATGCCAACCAGTTTTGTTTGTTTCACCTTTGTTTCTGAGAAATCATGGTTGGTCCATCGTGTAGGCCTGAGGAATGGCTTAAATTACGATGATACCCATGTGCCCAGGCCACCATTGCTATGTTACAGACGTCAGAGCATTATGAAATTATGGTATTTTCCTTATTGTTAAACATGTCAACAAGCAGTTCCATTGCTGTTGATTCAATGTAAAGTAGATGCAAACCCAAAAGTAATTAATTTAATTTTAATTTAATTTTAATTTAAGCTGCCTACCTTTAATGAGACATGTCCTGCTACTTGGCACATTAATTGGCATCTTTTTCTGAAATCCCCTGTCCCACAGGAACAGGCTGAGAAGTTTCACTTCCTCACAATCCTTGGCAATATTTCTGTGCTCAAAACGCAAATGAACAAGGAGTGAGTCACTCACACCTGCAAATGTCACGATGTAGCAGATATAAAACCTTCCATTTTTTGTTTAAAAAAAAAAATTCCACAAAAGAGTCAGAGTAAACTTCAGAACAGAGGATCAAAAGCCACACTGTGAAACTGAGACCTGACTGGATGAGAATTTGAAGTGAGAGAAGTGAACTGAATGATTGGAGTGACAGTGTTACACACCAACACAAACCACATCATATACTGTTCTCTGTACTTTATGAATAAATCTCAGGTGTATCCCAAGCAGAGGCCTTAAAGGAGGAGAACGATTCGCTGCGCTGCCAGCTGGACGCCTACAGGAACGAGGTGGAGCTGCTCAAGCAGGAGCAAGGCAAGAACCAACCAATCAGGAGTGAGGAGGACAGCACACATTCACAGCAGCTCAACTTCCTACAGCAGGCTCTGCAAGGCATGCAGAAGGTAGTGCTTATAAATACATACACACACACACATAGAAGTGTACAGACACTTTTTTTCAGTCAGCCAACAAGAAGTTTAATCTCCTATTCATTTCTGTTATGCACCAGGTTCTTGTTAAGAACAAGGTTGCTCAGGTTAACCCATTGAATTTTCCATGCACAATGAAAAGCTGTCATTTATTCATGAGACCCAGTGGTTTAAAAGAAAACCAAGGGCTATCTGGGAAGAGGCAGAAAAGTACAGCTGTCAGGAGCAGCTGTTAGACTTTCATGAAGAGCTACTAAAAAATAATATTTTCAGATTTACTCTGGTTATTGGAAAGCCTGTTCACAGTTGGAAGAGGTTTTACTTGCGATTGGAGGGTTGTGTGCTATGATTCAAACAGTGCACATATACTTCTTGGAGCAAACCCAAGGCTATTAAAACTATTTCAGACCATTTATTCAAAGAAGGATAATGAAAAGTGTTGGATTTTTTATTTTTTTTTTCGTTCTTTTAAAACCTGCCTTGAACGTCATACACCAATTTTGCTTCTAAATGCTATTGGAGAGCATCTTCAGTCTCAAATTTCCAAATTAATCCCAACTTGTGGTTAGTGGAGCTGTTTTGGTTTGGTTTACTAACAACATTCTTATTTATTTCTAAAATACAACATATTCGATTTTGTCAGATATACAATATAAAAAGAAAATCTCATAACAGTCAACACTTGTATGACAAAGTTCAAGAAGTTGATTAGGTCAAATACAAGAATTCAGCTGTCCTGCAATAAATCCTCCTTCGTGAAGTTTATAAGTTTCAGTTTTTATTGAAATTGCTTCACAGAGGCGTTGACTCAAACTTATGTTGATTTTGGAAGATGTAGTTTGTGGTGATGAGGAAGGTATTTCTGTTATTTAGCCTACACTCACTATTAGAAAGACAAGAAAAAGACAAAATAATAGAAAGACCTTTTCATACAACAGCTTTAAATATTGTCTTTTACCAAGTTAAGTTTTTTTTTTTTTTTTTTTTTTTGCCCAGGAGCCATTACTGGGCTCCAGTCACCAACTGCAGTCAAACATGGTCAATAGTTATTCAGAGTGCTCAACGTAAAAGAGAACAAGAGTTGGGCAAACTACTTCTCCTGATGAAAATGTTAAATTATCAAAATCTTTAGAACAGCTCCTAAACAGACCTGGTTTGTGGCACTTTATTCTAAACTAACGAATCTGTAGGTTATAACATGACCTTTCAATGCATAAAAGAACAAGCACAATAACGGTAGAACCCATTAAATCCACCTTTTTAAATACCAAAGATCCACTAAATTGGCTCATTCTGGTGTTTGTCAGGTGTCCTCACTTAAATAGCCGTCACAGGTAGTGGGAAATTATGATTGATGCGTGTTTAGAAGAAAAGAAACCATTAAGGTCCTACTGTTTATTTCTGCCTGAGGAGAGTAATTACCTTTCCATCTTACATGTCTCATTGTATGTTGGTATGAAAAGATTATGTGAATGGATTAAATAAATTGGAAGACAAAAGAATTGGATACCTCACCTTGCCAGAATCCACCAGTTGTTTCCCGCAGCCACACAATGTGCAATCTGCACCTGTTTTCCTCTTTTATGAATTATAGTGCATGTAACAAAAAAACACTCACTTGCTGACAGTGTGTAGCTGTGCAGATGAAAACTCCTGGCTGTGAAGACACCCCTGTGACTTGCAGACCCTCTTTTTTGGGGGGGAATTAACACAGCAGGAGGTGAATCTTTTCATCTGTGTTTAGCAGATTACTTCAGAGGACAAATTAGCTATCAAAGCTTTCTCAACACCAGTTCGTACATTACCCAAAGCAAGGATAAAACACAAATGAATGTTTTCTCACAAAGTTTTACCTTTCTATATTTAATTAATAATTTTGTATTTACAAGCAGACTCTTTGGCAGATTACTCCTTTTGGACACATACCATAGAGCAGAACAGAAAAAGATAGGATACAACAGTCGTTTTCTTATTAGAAAATGTTTATTAAAGATATAATTCACATCTATATCTAATTGTTTTGTGTAACAAGATGTATTTCTAATTACTGGTGTAGGGATTATATGCTGAATATTAATGAAACAATTTGCTTATTGTTCCTTAGAGTATGATGTTAGTATCGTCATATTTAGTTAGTTCACTGTTGCTTTTTTTTTGGTTTGTTTGTTTGTTTTTGCAGCAACTGTTAAAAATGAGAGAAGAATTAAAACAGCGGGAAGCTGAGCTGGAGAAGAGTTTGGAGGACAAACAACAGCTAAAGAACCAAGTACAGACCCTGAAGGAAGGTCTCCAGAACCTGCAAAACACACACGTAATGCAGGTTTGTTTGGCTGAAAATTTGCTTTTATGTGCTGGGTTTTCTAAATGTGTTTTTTCATGGGAAAGTTAATTTTTGGCTCACTCTAATTTGCACTTTGATAAGAAAAAGATCAGTTTCAGCGCCTGAACAATATTGTAGAAATAAATCATCAATAACAGAAAGACAGACATTGATAGTTGTAATATATGGTTTTGGGTTGAGAATGTGTCTCAGTAAATTGAACTAGTTTATAACTTATTTCCAAGCTCATCAGATATCCCAAAATAGCTATTTGGGTGCATCTTTATAATCGCAACACTGCAGGAAAGGGGCCTACCACAGTGAGATAGACAATTTCTAACTTCAATCAGTGCTCTGGTGTTCCCATTTTCCTCCCAGGGTGTCGAAAACATCCTCTTTTTTTTTTCAACTCTTTAATTTCTAATTTCTCTCCAAAAAAGTTGAACAGCATTCAAGTTTTATGTGGCTCAGAAATGATGTTAATAAAAAGTTCATAACTTCCTCTCATTTAGCTTTTTTTAGAGTAGAACAATGAGTACCATAGAAAGAAATATTGAACCAACAGTAATTTGAAGGACTGTTTGCCATCGTGTTTTTAGTGTCTTTCAAACTTCAAGCAGAAGTTGGTGTTGGTGGTGCCACATCAGTGTCACGTAAACTCATAAGTCACTGTGTCCATACGAATTACATTGATTCTGTTTGCTTTTTCTAATGCCATCTGTCCTCTTAGCTATTCACAGATACCGTCTCAATGCACTTCCACTGTAGCTTTTATTTTTTCAAGCACATCTTAAAATGCACATACTGTATGTGCACCGTATGTAATCCTTATAGTCACACTGGCCATTAAAAAAACACTTTCAGTGTAGAAGATGGTGACAAAATCCACCAACTCTGCTCTGTGATAAATAGTGAAGTTAATATGAGGCTTTGACTGTGAGGTCATGAATAGTTTCTGAAGTCTTTTAATATCAAATTCCCTCTTTGTTCTGCATTGCTGTGCCTCCACCCTTTCTGTGAGGGGAAAAAAGAAGATTAAGTTACATCTACAACTCTCCGTTGAGGTTAATTTAGCTACGGTCAAACTGAGTGAAGGAAATTCATCCTCCTGTGCATATCATACAAAACATATCAAATATTTACAGTAACATATGTTACATTAAATGTCTAGAAAACATACTTATTCACATCACAAAAAATCATTAGGCATCATTTCTACTTAAACATGCAAACTAAATGCAGTTTAATAAGAATCTCTGCTCCTCTTTGGCAGGATGTTTCTCTTTCCTCTTATTTTGTCCCGTCCTGTGAACTGAAAAAGATATCCATTCATTTCCTAACCAGAAACATATTGAGGAAGGTTGACTGGAGTAAAATTGTTTCCTTATTTGTCTGCAGCTGAGAATTTACGTGATATCAACAACCGGCACCACCCAGTCACGTTCCCTCATTCCTGAACATTTTGTCCTCTGGGCCACATCAGCACTGGCATCACACAGGGCAGTCATTTTGTTTGAATTGACAAAGAGGCAGTATCTAAGAGACCACGTTGATCTAACTATGTACAGTGAGTAATAATATGATCAATATGGGACATATTACCTGCAGAAGACATTGCACTCATGTAAACCAGCGGTGCAGTCTCAGCTGTTGGAGCTCAAATCATCTGTTAGAGCCACTCCCTCTACATTATTCATCCATCCCAGCATCGCATTTGTTATTTGATTGAATGTGTTGCTTACACTGACTCATGTTTTTCCCAACAAAACTCCATCTGATATTGATTAGTGGAATGCTGTATTACTTACAAGAGCACACTGTTAAATACAGTGCACCACAATTTACAATCTTATTACGCAGTTTCAGTTTCAAGGGTCATTTTTCTCTGTTAGACTAGTCATGTTTACTAATGTTTCAGGTGTTGTCCCATATTCCATGTAATAAAGTGCTAATGTTTGTTAATGTTCCTTCTGGTTCAGTATAATGAGGGGAAGGGCTGTCATTAAAATAAGCCTCAGGTTCAATCGCCTATTAAATTGGAAAATAATACAAACAAGGGTCTCTCAATCCACGCGGGGAGCTGCTTCATGTGTTCTTTTTGCTCTGAGATGTGCGAGCCGACTGCAGCTTTTATGTAATGCAGAGGTGAAGTTGTAATTTGCTAACTTCTAATTTGAGACCATCAGCTCTCCTTCACTGGTCTAATCACTGTCCCTGCTGTCACCAAGCTGTCACCACATATTACTGGATTGACACCAGCACAGCTTTTCATGATCATAGCAAACATCATCTTAATGTATGTTTTGGTGCTGCCACGAACAATTCTGTTCATTTTTGATTGATCTGTTGGCTGTTGATTATTTCTCCAGTCTTATTATTTTAACCTTCCTGCTTGATAAATGCATTTGATTTTAAACTCCACACCAGGTGAAGTCTTAAACCCAAAGTGAGATAATCCTGATCACATCACCAGGGTTATTTTCCCATACTGTAGAACTAATCCTTTAGAGCAACAGAGGGTATTATAGAACAGTGTTTTTTACAAACTAAAGCCGCTCCTTGATGGTCGGACCACATATTACTGTACTGACACCAGTGCAGTGTCTGCAGTGCCTGCCCCCACACTTTTCTGAAGTAGTTAATTGAGGGCTGCATCTGACAATTTAAATTTCAATCTGACATTCATACCTCCTTAACACAGTGAGTGATCAGGTGTGCAGGGGTGGGAAAATAAGCACGTTTGGAGCTCCCTTTTTTCACACTGTTACTTATCCTTTTTTGTACATACAAATCTATGAAGTCTTTAAAGAAACTGTCCAAAAACTGATAAGAGGCTTTTCACCTCATCTTTGATTTTAGCCCCTCAGAACAGACTATAAATACTTCCTGCCCTGAGACACAGACTGACTACACCTTTTTATGCACCATTCATTTCAAACATACCAGGAATGTCACTTTTTGTTCACAATTCAAACTTCTCCCCCAGCTCATAATATTCAAACTGTAACCACCTCTTTTGAATTAAATATTTAATGTTTAAGCAAAAGACCATCTGAAGCAGTTTGCCCTTTCCACCAGCAGAGGGTGTTCTTTATAGTCATCATCATGTTGGCCCATTGATGCCCTATTGACCATTTACTAAACTGAGTTAATAAATTGCTAAAGGTCACATCATCAGACTGGTTATTTTGGTCAACCAATGAAAAAACCCCAATCAAACCAATCAAAATAAAACAACTGATGACAATATAAAACAGGGAAGTGCAGAAAATTCTCATATCCAACATGCTGGATCTACACAGTCTTCCATTGGTTCCAAATATAATATCTGACTATTTTATGCCGGCAGACTCAAGAAGAGTTAATTATATCCTTGTGGATTTCGATGTCTCACTTGTTCAAATTCAGCACTTTTCTGGACATGATTCTAAAAATAAACATTGCTTGTATTTGTCTGTTTTTATACACCATGCTGTGCACCACCATGCTCCCCCATCTGCCTGCATTAGCACCTCGCTTGTTTCTCAGTGGTTTATCCCTCATATGTTTCTAATGTCCCACAGCTGGAGATGTCGAAACAGAATGACAGAGGCAATGAGGAGAGCGCTAATCAAACTAGTGTAAGTGGAAAAATATTGAGCCCTCCTGTCTCCTCTCCATATATTGCTTGTGTCCTTATTCTCTCTTCATCTTCCTTCTCTAACTTTCTCTCAAACCTCTTCCATGACATGACAGATCATTACAGGCTAATCCAGTTCACTGCAACTGCATTTGTCACTGAATAAATCAACCAGACACAACTGGGCTAGGAAATAAAGGAGTCATAAAGTCAAAATGGCTTGCACATGTACATATGCCAAGACACCCACACACTGACACACACTTGCAGGGTGTTATGGATAGATTAAAAACAGAAAAAGGCCACCAGGCATCCCACACTGTGGAAATAGTGCAGACAATACAATGTAGGACAACAAACAGACAAAAACTCTTCTGTCCTTCTGCCTCCTGTCAGAGATCTGAAACAAACAGCTTGATCATTTGCCTTCCAAGTCTCTTCCCCTCTCCTTCTATTTGTTCTTCTTACGCTCTCTTTTTTTATGTGTGTGTGTGTGACATGCATTTCAATGCTCCATCAGAGTTATAGCTCCTGCCTGAATATTCTCTCATGCCTCATTATCCTCATCCTCATTGTCTCCGTATTGATGTGTTGGTGGTGAAACTTTCTAATGTGTTCATTCCACTTATTTGTGTTTGATCGTCCTTTTTAATGTATGCAATAAGCTTAAATTTAAGCTTGTTTACTTAAAGTCAGGCACAGTCAAACCGTGCTGGTAGAAGACTCACTTGAGGTAACCGAATGATTATTCATGTGTTTGTAGGAAACAACAGTGGTGTCCTGCAGTCAGGAGAAGGAAGGTCCAACAGAGAAGAATCCACAGAGTCCCATTCACTCTGAGAGGGAAGCTCTTCTAGTTGGTATGTTGACTTAACTCTTTATCTATGAACTGCTGAGTGATCATAGGAAGTAAATACAAGCAAGCACATATATTGTTATGATGTATTTCTAGGGATGCTTTACGGTTTTCCTTGGTTTTCTCTGTGTCGGCACTACAAAAACAAATAATAAATTAAAAAATGCAAATTAAATTATAAACACTCTTTAAAACATCATCAAACAAATGATGTGTACAACTGGTCAACTGATCATATCTAAAGGCAATAATCCTTAGCTGCCTCATTGTTGCATTCAATTGCCTCACTTATCCTGTTTTTTTTGTATCCCTATCGTCACAGTGTAGTTTGCAGGACAAACAGGGATGACATGAGGCACACACTTCTGAGCAGTCATCCCTCACTAATTGACCAATTGATTTGCTCTTGTACAAAAAGTGACAGGTTGTGACAAGTTTAAGAAAAAAGTACAGATCCAGCCTGTTATCAAACATCTGTACACTTGAATATTATTACTATATTATTGTAACATAGTCTGCAGAAAGTTAAAGAATTATAGTACTATTGTATTATTGTGGTCCCTGAACATCTCATTTGAAGCTGACATCAGGACCTTTATTATTTCAAGTTTTTTCCTCATATATATATATATATATATATAATGTTCATAATTGACAATTAATGCTAGGGATCAGGAGGCATTTCAGCCAAGAGTTAGTGGTTGGCTTTTGCTGCAGGCACTGTTCTTAATGGGTATTTGAAGGGGAAAGGTAATAGAAAATGCAGGGTGGGTCAGTTCAGTTTTGCCAATGGTAGTCCAGAAGGTGTTTCTTCAGATACAGCACATATCAAAATTCAGAGGAAGCAAAAAGAGGTAAACAGATACTTCGTTTTTTCTGCCTGGTGCAATTTCAGGTGAAATCTCAGCTGTTGCAGTTGAGAACAAGTTTTTATGACACTGTAAAGCACAAGCTTGTGATTCCCTTCAGATTCAGAAAAATGTAATAATCACATTTATCCCAAGTTGTGAGGACAAAATGGTGGTGTAAAAAAAGAGGAACAGTTGGAGTTTGTGTTAACTTCTGAAAGTGTTTCATGCTCATCTTTCATCACTAAAACATTTAATGATATTGAATCTTAGCTATTGTGCCAGCTCTGACACTCACACACATTCACACACACACACACAGACAGTCTCCACACACATATGAAGTGGGAACATGTTGATACAGCAAGCATCTGTCCTGTCAGCTGGAGCCCATGTTCACTGGCTCTTAAAGACAAATATACAGAGACGGCAAAATCACTCTAGTGGGTAAATTCATGCAAATAAATCAACATGAAATTCTGTTTGGTGCTGTATCTGAACACACCATTAGACTCCCAGTCAGACTCTCATTCATTGTCAGTGGAGCAGCTTCAGGCCAACACATTGTTTGTGTTCAAGCATTGACTGACCTCCTGCGGGGGGCAAAAATGAAGTCTTGGGGTAGTGTTTTCCTCTTAAAAGTCTCCAGTGATTGTGGTATTCTTGCTTTTATGTTTGAGTCAGTGGAAAGCTTTGTGATTTTAACACTGTGTGTGTTTGTTTCAACTGTTGGTCCCTCAACGCTCCATAGGTGGTTAGTTAGCAGAGGTGGAGGATTATCTCTCTCCTGGCCCTATCTGCGAGCTGATAGCAGATGGTTTGTTTGAGCTGGGGGAGAATATGGCTTTAATGAGAGACAACGGCATCAAAGCCATCATTAAACACTCCCTCTAATCTGGAGCCACAATATACAAGAGGCTATTAACAGTCCTGGGACTCTGGGAGAAGCCACTCGAAGCTCGTCTTACGCTCAGTCGGAGCAGAGGAATAAGAGTTGGATAAACTGACGTTGTGTCTCTGCAGTAACATCTTTGCATGACTTTTTTTTTTTTTTTTTTCTACTTCAGGGATCATTTCAACGTTCCTGCATGTTCACCCATTTGGAGCAAGTATCGAGTACATCTGTTCCTACCTGCAGCGTTTGGACACCAAGGTAACCAGACTTGCACGAATCAAAACTTTCACAGCGGAGTAGATTAGCCGAGCTGGCCTTCAGCATCACTTCAGATTACATGCGCCTGTACAGACACAGTGTCAGTCCCTCCTACAGAGCTGACATATGGGCTTGTTGTATGCCGGAGTCTTGCTGTGCAGTTGAGACACAGCACCTCAGTGCAAGCAGTGCTCCTTGATGCTTTTCCAGTTCCTTCCATACAAATGGATTCATTTTGCAGAAGAGCTCTTTAGATGAAGCCGAAGTACTTGCATGGAATAGTTCAGTATTTTGTAAAGTGGTATCGATCTTCTTATCAACTCAAGCAAGAAGGTGAATAAGATTGCAGTTTGCTACAAAACTGAGTACACCCCTGTGCAGTATCACTCGTGTGAAAAGATTCAAAACTGTAGCATCATCCAGTAATTGCATTATTCTTTAGGTAAACTGTAGGATATTTGATCTTATGCATAATTCCAAACAACAAGACAGACCATGTTAAAAATATGGCCCCCCAAAGTAGGACCTCAACAAAACAGTGATTACAGCTGTTGTAATGATGATGTCCAGCAAGAACAAGGTTATATAATAATCTGTGAATACAGTAGCTTCTTAAATCTTGGCTTGTTGTGTCTAATGCAACTTGGCTTCACATGCTAAGAAATTGTCTGAACAAGTTGGAAGGCAGATTGTGCGACTTCATAAAGAAGCAATGGAGTAAAGGAGCATCAGCAGGTTATTGATCATAAGGTGAAACACAGCTGCTGATGCAGTAGTTTAGAGGTACAGGAGCAGCCACAATACCAATAACAGGAGGCGCAGTGTCTTTCCTCAAAATAAGACTACGTGCAATTTGCTATTTACACAACTTTTATTTAAAATCAGACGCGTAAGTGTTTCTGACATGGCAAAAGATTCATCTGTGGAAATTGGTGTTTCAGTGACTGATCAGTGTGAAGAACACTGCATGAAGTCAACCTCTATAGACGCCATCCGAGAGGACAAATATACACAATAGCACAAAACAAAATAATTTGTTTGAATTAGATGAAGTCCAGTGTATTGGGCATGACCTGACTATGACTAGCACAGTGACTGTATGGTGCCAACTGTGAAACATAAAGGGGGGAGTGTGCTGATATGAGGTTGAATGAATACAGAAGGTGTAGGGGACACAGCATTTTTAGGTAGGACTATAATTTCTATACTCAACTCAACTCATACTCATACCTTGACTTGAATCCAGTAGAGTTCTCTGGTTCATGTACTCTTTGTGAGTGGAAAGACACATCACTCTCTGACACCACTGTCCATCTAGAGGTAAGCTGTGTTTTTGTAGTTCAATAGGAACCAAATCATTCTTTGTTGACGGAGCTTTCTTTTTCAGGAGTGAATTTCATAAATTGCTTTTGAACCCTCTTCAGCACAGCAGCGGAAACACTTACAGAGAAAAAGACATACAACAAACAGCATCAGAAGCAAGTAGACACCTTATAATGTACGTCTGGTAGAGGTGGAATCTATCCCTCAAAAAACTGTTCTAGTGAAAACTAAACTTTGGAGACAGTTTGTCACACTTTTCTGTCCTGAAATGTCACAGCTATTTGTCTAGTGATATCTGGCTAGTTGTATGATTTCCCCTGATAATGGAACATATTAAAACTAGATCCTTCATCCTGACACTTGAAGCCAAACACCACCCTCCATCCTCAGACACCCTTAGTTTCCACTCTGTCTGGCAAAGCACAGCGATTTTATCCCCATCTTTCTGAGGAGGCATTTTAGGCGTATTATTGCTCTTCACTGCCACTTACATGAGGCTTTCAAAATGCCAACTTTCAATGTCACCTCCAAAAGGTAACACTAAGATTAATGGCCTTTTCTGCTATCCGCCCCCAACAAGAAGACATTCAGGAAAAATGGCAGATGTCTCTGCTCCTTTTACACTTTCAGTCACTGGCCAAACAGGGAACATGTTAAGAAATCTGGGATTAAGACTTCAGACTCTTCTAACTAACTAACTAACTATTTGGAAGAGTAAAGTCATTATTTGCAAAAACTTTGTATCTATGTCCAAGAGGTTGCCCCAAGAAATGACTGTTCTCTGTAACAATTCTTTGAATATGTTCGTCACTACTCTGACTCATTCTCACACATGCAAAGAATAGTATGACTGTCCTCTCTCGTGCCTTATGGGTTTTTCTGTCCTCTGTGTGTGTGTGTTTTTTGAGTGTACGCCCACGGTTGTCTGTCTGTGTGCGTCTGAGTTTGCCTGTGCATCTGTTGTTCCCACACTGACTCTCCACTACACACATCAAGCAGCCCACAGAGTTTTGTCAATATCATTGGCAAGACTCCCCAACAACAAGCCCAATCCACTCTGCTTATCTACTGGCTGGAAACACAGTTTCATTGTGTATAATGATAATGAATATCTCCTTGATGGACCTTAATGCATCCTGACACCAGCACAGGGCTTTAACAATCTGGTTATTAATGCAAGACACTATGGGTTGTCTACAGCAGCACATACAGTGAATTTTGGCTCTGTCACCTCAGGATTTCAATTGAGTGATGATCCTTAGCCCACCCGAGTGGTGTGAGCCAGATTACGCTTAGTCAGGCGGCTGCTATGCTGTCGCTATAAATTTACTTACACTATGATTGTGCGATTGCATTGGAGGTGTGATTGGAGCCGGTGAGTGTGAGTTGAGAGGAGGTGTGGAGAATGTAAAAAGAATAAAATTTGGTTGTATGAGCCACAACCAGTTAACTCACTGGGTGAGCCAGTTGAGTGAGGAAAAGAATGGGAGTTAAAAAAAACATTACATTTTGCAGTGTGCAGGTGCATTTTTACCACACACACATCCACACACCTTTGAAGTTGAAGTGCTTCATACTATCAGTCGTGATCACTGATCATTGAGTGACTGAAGGAAAGTCATGACCAGTGAGGTAATCTCAAAACAGGAAAAGTTGCAAAGGTGACATGTAAGTTAGATATGACTGCTCTGTGCAGAGCCTTTGCAAAGGGCAACCAGTCAACATCTTATTTTATGTGAGGCTATTCTGTTTGATGGCTCAGTCACAGGAAATTTACTGTAGCTGGAGTCCAAGATCAGACCCTCAGAGATTCATCTGCTGCAGTCTGATTTTACCAACTGCTTCACTGTAACTTACTTCTTGTACTTTAATATAAACACAAATAAGATCGTTATAAGATGATTATTAGTATTATTAAAAACAGTTTCAAACTGTTTTGATTAGTCCAGAAGATTAGTTTTAAGAAGGGATTTAAGAAATGACATTGACTTTGAAGATTCAAATCTTAATTGTAATTATGCCCTTTTAATATGAATATGAATTACAAGTTGCAGTGAAATAAAACCAGACCCAAACTAAATCCCTGGGGGATGCTACAAAATTCCAGCATTCATATCATTGCACCAGTAATTTTTTCTAGAAGCTGATAAAAAATATTATGGTCCACTCACCAGCTAAATTCAAGCAGAATTTCAATCGAATGAAACCGAACATTGGCAGCAAGTCACATATTGTAAACCAAAGCAACTTCTGTGCTCTTCAAAGACTTTTCAAGAAGAAAACTTTTTTTGGCAACATAGAGATGCATTTATCTGGTAAGTATGGTTCTGTTGAACTCTGGTCCAGACCAAACAACCATGATTGTTAAAAGAGGATCTCTGAATTTTGTCTGTGGTCTGAGAGGAAAAAGACCAATTTGGATTGATTAGTATGTGCAAATAAATCAATTTTCATCTGTGACCTTTTTCACGTGTGTGTGTGTCTCAGATCAACCCCAGTGAGGTGGAGGCTCTTCTGTCTCGGCTACCCTGCACCTTCAGACAGGAGCTGACTGGGGTCGGAGCCAGTCTGGAAAAACGCTGGAACTTCTGCGGCTTCCAGGGCATCAAGAGCACATAGACTCTGCCAGTGACACTTCTGGGATGTGGAAGAGACGACAAGGCAGACAAGGCAACACAGAGACGCTGCTGAGATGTGAAGGAAACAGTATAAAGCCCACAAATATCAAAGTCTGTGGACTGTACAAGGACACAGAAGACTGAGCACAGATCTCAGATCAGTTGGAGGAATGTTACGTGAGCATTTCAGGGACTCAGTGTAGGTGGCAGGGACATAAAAAAGCATTTCCATGGTTACAGAAATGTTGACACCAAACCATGGTGATGAAGTCTTCATGAGGTTGAACTCTCAGTGCAAATCATTTTTAGACATAGAGACTCACTGGGAGCTGCAGAAAAGCACCACCGCCGATCACTGGAATATCATGTAGTCATCACCCACACGGGCAGGGCATTGTACACTCTGAGCCTGCTCTTGGCTCTGTATGGTGTCGGTGTGGGCCAGGACTACAGGGCTAACCAAGGAGGTTCATCAGGGTCAAACTGAACACTTCAAACCTCCAAACGCTTTGGCCTCTCTCTCTCTCTCTTTTTGCTGTTCCTGGTTTGTAACATAGATCAAAAATGGATATATTTCTTCATTTTCTGTAAAGGCTGTTAACAGTTGCATAGAATCATTTGTTGTAATACACTGTAAATGCTTGGATGATATTTTTGATTATAAAAAGATGTTTGAGTATATAAAAAATGTTTGAGTTTATTTTTGTATATGTGATCCTCAGAAAGTCTGATAGTATAACAAGCGTGTATGTGTATTAGAGATTCTGCCAAGCTGTACTATTGGTCCTGAGAGACACACACCAACGCACCTGCATAAGACATGTGCGCTCCTTCTAAGTTTATGCGCATTCTTGCTTCAAGGGCATTGTTTTTTTCTGATATCTACCCTTTTGTTTTTACTGTAGCTGCACTCAAAGCTGATTTTAGGACATACATAAAGACATTTGTGTCTCTGAAAAGCCAATTAAGTCTGGCTCACTGCCTGGCTAAAGGCATAGCACAGCCACATCACACTTAACCGGGAAACACACCTAGGGGATCATGTTAATGATGTTTAATTGGTGAGGCAGTTGTGTGTGTGTGTGTGTGTGTGTGTGTGTGTGTGTGTGTGTGTGTGTTTGCAGTTCCTGGCATGGTACATAAACAAAATGTTTGTGTGTGTATGTTTGTGTACTACTTGCCTGGATCCATATATTAAGTGGTTATACAACTCTCTACAGAGGGGTGTTTTCTTCTCCACCTTCCCCAGATAGAGAGCTCTTGCCGCCAGGACTGGAGGTTCCTCCCAAAAGCCCAGTCAAGCGTTCTTAATGTGCCTCCGCTGGGCTATTTGGCGGTGCGCTCTCTTCCCCCGTTGCTCTGGGAAACAAAGGTTTATTATTACACATGATTTGCTCTCATTGGCCTTCTCCATCTCCTCCAGGCTTTGCATTTGAAAATTTAGCGTTCATGCACTTGACGGCATACTAGTCCTTGAACCTAAATTAATAATGGGGAATGGAGTATGGTTTGCCTACAAGCTCCGACCAGGCATTTCTTCCGTATACATCTATTCATGGTTAACAGTGATGTTTTGAAAGGGAAGGAAGGTTTCATAGATGAAAAGTGAACTATAGGAGTGAAGTTGTTTGCATTTTAAATACAGTCCATCACCTCTAACCCACATAGCTTGTAGGCTGTCATGTTCAGACATGATTAGAAAAAATTGTAAAGTTGCCGCTGTAATGCACTTTTTTTACGTGTGTTTTTCATATGAGCTGATATCAGTCCCGTCTTTGGCTTCGGACAAAGAAGTGTTGCAGTGTTTTGTTCATGATGATGGTTCTTATACGCCATCCTTTTCAGCTTCAGCCTGCTTGATGATGCACTTGGGATTGTGAGAGATGCTGCCTGTGCTGAGTTGTGCATCACTACACTTCCCCTCCACACTGTGAGACTTGATCTCAGCACAACATCCCTGATGACAAACCCTAGCACACCTCACACCAGCCTCTCCTCTCTCTCTCACTCGTTAGGTTTCTCTCTCGCTCTTCCTGACACAAACAAAACTCTAATATACTGCATTCTTTTCTTTCAGAAACTGCTCAGAATCTGTCTAGCATTTCCTCCCAGCTGAGTTGCCATTCCTACGCACTGATAGACTGAAGGCATTCACGATTTCTTTTTCACAGCTGTTTGTGTGTGAATGAGTGAGTGAGTGTGTGTGTGTGCACATCTCACAAACATGCTTGTGATGCTTCAGGTTCTCAGGCATTGCACAAGGAGGTAAACACAGACTAATTAAATCCACCAGCAGTCCCTGGTGAATGTCAGTCTCTATTCACTGTTGTCTTCTCATCGCTGTGACACAGTGAGGGGCCTCCTCATTAATTCAATTCAAGGTGTACGCAAGCAAACGCTGTTCATGAGTGTGATTTACCTCACCAGCAGTGACACTGCTGTAGGAAAGCTCCCAACTTGTGAAGTCTCTGGAAGAGATGTTTGAAGATGCCCTTGGGCATCTGCCAATGTGACTACTGAGCTTGAATGTTAATTCAAGGGCATTAGTGTCATTCTTAGGGGATGTCTTTGAATGATTACCGACTCCATTTATGCATACTCACATCAAGCCTAAGATGGGTATAATTGGATCCGAGGAGATAACCGGGTTCTGTGGGGTGAAATCAAGATGCTCAAAATACCTTTAATTACCATTTCTTGTCATGTTGTTTCCTGAAGGCATCCTCATCTACTTAATTATGATTATGGCCTCCTTTGAATAGGTGAGATGATTCTGCCTGTGTTACTACACATGTGGTCCAAAGTAATATAAACAAATCACCTCTGATCGTGGATTAGAAGAACGCAGAGGGGCGTAACGTGAGTGCCTGTCCACATTGGCTGATGGAACAACAGCTATGCAGTTGAAGAGTTTGGACTCTGATAAGACCGGCATCTCGCAGAGCAGCATGCTGTTGTCTTAGCTGTCACCGGATAAATCATCACATATCTCTTATCTCTTATCCAGATGTATCACTGGATAAAGCTCAGCCTGTTGTCAGGGGGTGGTGAGTCAACAGCTCCTCCTACTGAGCACAACAGCAGCTACATCAGTTATCTTTCAGTGGGCCAGCACCGCGGGTGATTTGCATTGACAGCGGGTGTATGGCCACAACACCGGCGGCCATGTTCATGTGGGGTTCTGTCTCAATAAAAGCTGCATGGTCCTCACTAATTTATGTATGCATAAAAGCTCCTAAAATTGACTCTATTTCCAGGGTGCCAGTGCTGCAGCACGGCTCCAGAAACACTTGCCTGCAGGCACTTGGAATGACATCTTAGAAGCCAAAACTATGGAATATTAAAGCTAGAACTAAAGAGATTTCTATTTCTTTGAGGATTATTAGTTTGGCAGGTAGCAAATCATGTTTTGTATAATGTTTTTTGTTTACTGGGTTTTGGTATTCTCAGAGAATTGCATGCACTTTTAGCCTGAATGAATGGCAAGTGTCGGAATAATTGCTTTACACTGTGCTCTCTGGGGTGTCTGGGCACAGGATATTAAGCGGCAGATTTCAGTGGTGTATGACACACAATGCATCTCATTGTTCTACCCAATCTCTCTTTCTGTCTTTCTCCCTCCTTTACATAGATCGTCACACAAAGGAGGGAGTTGAAAGCACAGCAGTGAATGCCCATAAGGTATTTGCACCCCCTTAGCAGGTTCTATCACATCAAATACCCAGACCCTAAAGTTGAGAGGAAGGGTATGGAGAGGAGATGGTAGAGGAGAAGTCTCTCTCTGTACTTTGTACTTGTATTCATGGCATTCTTCCCAGAATCGTTGCCATTTAATACTGTTCACTGGTAAGAAAATGTCTTGACCACAGATCCTCCTGCGGGCAGGTCCAGCAGTGGTATTTCTGGCCCATTAGATGGTGAAAGCAGTGGGCCTGATCAGTGCATTTGATCTGAAATGCCAGCACCGTGCGGCTCATTCCAGGTTAGAAGGGATTGTGAAACTCTCTCCTAATGAGCGATGGCCACTCTTCATGCTGTTATTAATCGAGTGACCTTAAACAAAGATGAATTGCTTTGCACCAACAGCAATTATCTGCACAGTAGAAACTTATTTAAGAAAAGTTTATTTTTAGACGTGAGCAGTGACTTTATTGGCATGAAATCTTTGATGTGTTCTCTGGTGAACCGATTCTGTCTGTAGACACTGATTCAAAATATTTATTACATTTGGCATCAAAACTGGCAAAGCAACCCCATGTGGTGTTTTTGGTTAAGTGACTGTAGGATTTTCATTAAGTTACTGTTGAAATGCAAACACCCGAAGGCCTGCAGGGATGCCTGGCACCTTAGGAGGTTGGCAGCAGTGTAAGTGGGTACCTTATGCTTAAGCCTAAAGGGACAGCACTCTCAAGCTGACGAAACCAAGTTTGTGTCCATGAAATAAATATGGAAGGTAACTTGGTGATGTGCAGAAAATCCTCTACCATAGTATAATTGAATATATGTTGCAATATTGACATTTTCTGTGATATAGTATATTTTCTGACAGCTGAAAAGTGTTTGAATACAAAGTCCGTACAGTGGAGGAGGCAGAATTACTTTAATGATCATTTTCCTGAAGCCACAATAGAAGATCTGGCATAGACGTGGAGACGGAGGGGGAACTCTTCCCAGAGATACAGCTTCAACATAGGATGGATGGAGCAGAATATCTGATGAGCTCACTGGATCCAGACCCTGAATCACACTGAGGGGTTTGAACCAATGAACGCAGGAGGTGGAGGAGAGCAGGTGAAGCTTGTCAACACAGCACTGAAATGACAGCTGAAGCGGCTTTGAGAGGAATTTGAGAGGAAGAGTTTTAATCCTGGCAGCCACATGATGAGAGGTTACCACATATCATGATGCCACAATCAGCTAATTGAAATAATGACTGGGAAATATACATAAGGACATGTAAGGAATTTGAACTTCGGCTTATGTTTATGTCACACTACTTATCTGTATGCTTCTAATATCTCAGGTCAGGGACTGCTGGTTAACTGCATAAAGAAGCTGTTTGTCACAGTAGGTTATCCATGTAGATATCTGACTCTTTTATTAAATGATGGATGAATATAGCCTCCAATTATCATCATCTTATTGAGTCTAAAATATAGTAAAGGATGCTTCACCACAATTACTGAATAGTAGTGGTAAGGCTGCATCTACATCTGCAAATCTCTCTGAAATAAAAGAAATATGACACAATTAATATACAACTATAAAAGGTCAACTACATTCAGTTGGGAGTTAAGTTCACTAAGCTAAAACTAATGCAGTCCAATGCAATACAGTTCTGCAATAATTCCTCTTCCATTAAGGTGATAATATTCAGTTTTTAATTAAATAGATGTACAAAGGAGTGAATTTAACTGATAATTTTGGAGCATGTGTTTGTGCTGCTGCTGAGCTTAGTCAGGGAGGTGTATTTGTTATTTAGCCTACCCTTTTTGATATACATTTGGGTAGGCAAAATAATAAAAACACCAGTCAGTATAACACATTTCAACAGTAACACAAACTACAGCCTTCAAAGTGATCACACATTTGAATCAACCTTCCTAAAACAATTAATGTGAAAGTGACCATTACGACCTCAATGAAGGAGGATTTTTTTTTTTTTTTTTTTGCAGGACTATTGTATTAATCAGCATTGGTTTGAGATGAGCATTAAAGTGTCATCTGGCAGTAAAGGCATGAAACTGGTGAGCTGTACTTTAAATCCAGAGTGGACAGATGTTTGTGTGAGAAATGTTTCTCTTTGTTCAGCAAAACAAATAGATTCCACTTATCTGTAAAAGTGTTTTTTATTATCTCTGACCTTAGAGTTAAAGTATTTTGTTTATGTTGAGAGTTTATTGTCTACTCTAGTTTTTATGTGAAATAAATCGATCAGTTGTGGGGTTGTTAACTACATGTGCATCTATTTCTTTCAGTCGAGATTTGTTGTCAGTTAATATTTACACCCAACAATAAGAGGTTTAGCTAACTAACTAAACTAGGTAACATTAGCTTGCTAATATATGACCCACTCAGAATTAACAATAAAATAAGTTATGGCAACATGGAATATTAGCCATATCTGACCTGAGTCAGTTACCGTGGTGACTAACTTTATTTCAAAAGGCATCATGGTGATGGTGAAAATTAGAGTGAAACCAAATCAAAAAGAAAGAAGCCACTGCTGGACATGTAACACATTAACAGTAGTATTTTTTTTTTTTTTTCTTTTTATAGGATTATAGTATAAATGTCTTCAGGTTAGGTCATGATCAGTGTGTTGATGACCAACTTAACGACTTGGTAAGTGGAAGGTTTTTTTTTTTTTGAAGGTTTGAATTATAATTATACTGTAACATTTTTTTGCTTCTTCTGTGCTTCATGCTACACGATGTTAGCGCAGATTGATTCTCCACAATTCAATATTTAAGTTCATTCTAATTTAACTATGTTTACAAAAGTATAATTCATTTAATATTTACCAGCATCATACGCTAGCAAGACGTGTAATGGTGGCGCCTCCTTTCCTTTGACATGGTCCTGAAGTCATCCAGTTTTGTCTTTTCATTGATTATTTATATTAGGTCATTAGGGTCCACCATTAAAAGAATTGGAAATGTAATATAATAATCGTAGCATGTAAGTTTCCAGGTTGTGAGTATTGTCACTTGAAGTCCTCAGCAGACAGTCACGCAACTTCTTCACTTTTTACAAACAATTTTAATCAACTTCTGGCTGTGGAGACGACAAAAGATAATGCAGTACAAGTACCGCCAAAATACGTCAGTGGCTCCAATGGTGTGAAATAGTAAACACTCCTAAATGGACGTGGTCGTGATCGCTTGTTCATGTCGGTACCATAAATTTGTCTGTAAAACTGCTGTATTTCAACGCAGCCGTCATCCAGCTGAGTAAATCAGAAGGAGCTGAATGCTGAAAATACTCTTAATGGCGCATAAATTTCAACAGACATTGGATTGTTTTATGAGCATCTTTTTTGGAAGTCTAAAACATGTTTTTTTACTTCACTCTGCTAGTGTGCTGGTGATACTTGCTGCCTCACCAAATTGGCAGTGCATTAAAAACGTGTGTTAAGTGGATGTGAACAAAGTGCTGCCACACAGAGGTGCAGCACGATGCAGATGGTGGACTCCAAAAAACAGGGAGGCCTGGTTGTCACCTATTTTAAGTATCTTTTAATCAATAAAAAAAATGGCAAGAAATATATAATGACAACATTATCATCTAGCTAATTTAGCACCAGCTGCAGGTTCACATTCATGTTCCCCACAGGATAAACTGAAACAGCTTTAAAGCCATTGCATTGTCATAAAGCTTATGATCTGCAAAACTAATGTCATTCCCATCAGCTTGAGCTTTAATTTTTGTTAAATGCCAATTTGCCTATGTTAGCATGCTAAAGCTACATTGAGATTGAGATGATATACCTGCTAAAGGCCATACTTGAATTGTAATAATAATTTAGGATGTGAGCATTTAGCTCAGAGCACCTCTGTGCCCAAGAACAGCCTTACATTTGTTGTCTATTTTGTGGTTAGTCCTCACTTAACTATTTTCAAAAATGACATAGCAGCTCTCATGGTTTAAACCATGCCAATGCTAACTATATGCTGTCATGGTGTATAAAACCTAAAGATTTGTTTTTAACAAGTTAACTAGTTATAATAATATATTATATATAATATAATAATACCGTTGTATTTTATATTCAGGTTAAGATCATCTTTCATCCAATTTCATCTGATTATAATTTATTTATTAGTCCCCAGAAAATATGAGGAGGGTTTCTAACTGCTTTTCTAACTCTTACCCCGGATGAATCATAAAGCCGAATGTGTCAATGTCATTAAAACTGCATCAGTCTTCAGTTAATGTCTTTTGATTCCTTGCTTCACAGCTTGATCAAGATCCCAAGGATGCATTCTAGCAAAATCAACACTGACGACCCTAGAGCTTTCACTCAATGCATGACTGACCCCTTATTAAAGCTGATTGATTGTCAGCTAGTGAGCTCTGTTCCCCAAGTTACTCTCTGGGATTTTGTGATTCCTCCTGAGATGCAGCATCTCCAGCAGGAACTATATTATATGTGATGAAAGATCTCCAAACCAGTGAGTGTTTGCATTGTTCTTGGATATTAGTTAGACACAGTTGCTGTGACATTTCTTGTTCTCATCCTGTGATGAAAACTTCCATAAGTAAAAAGCATTCATCGTAAGTACTAATGAAACAATGAATTGATTAACCATCAAACGTAAATATTTGGTGGTTTGCATAGTCCTTTGTGATTGAGAAATTTATATCTGAAAATAATACAAAAACACATTTTGGACTTGGCTTGTATTTTTTTTTTCTTCTACAAAAGCAACCAGTTGATTGGTTGAGAAACCATCATTAGTTTCAGCCCTAGTCATAACACTGCATGCAGGTCTGCTTTAGACATTCATCAAGTGCTTCAGTCATGTTTTATGAGTCCTCCACATTACATTGATTAAAATTGCAGAGTTCCACATTAAGATATACGACCCCCTGTATGATTAATGCCAAGTGTTTCTGCCTTTACAATAACATGAGAAGGCTGCAGTATGTCGATTTCCTTGCACACCTAAACCCCTGCAAAATTGGCACCACTCCTCTGTTGCTTTATAAAAATATAACAATAACAAGAAACCTGCACTCTAACAAATGCCAGGTAATTACAATGTGCAATTCTACTGGCTGATTTATGAATATTTATGGCATTTGACAACTCTCTGCAGGGAAACAAACAAGCCATGCTCTGCATTTGAATTTAAGGTATCATCAAGGGAAAATGATTTTGCAAAGAACAACAAACTTTCCTTTGAATAATGTCAACAAATAACTAATGGCAATTTACTTTGCAAATGTTTCGCTGTTGTAGACGTTGTAATGTGATTGGAAAGATGCTTCTGGTCCAAGAGTTTAATGTAAGAATCCCAATCTCTCTGAAACTGATTAGTCCTTTATGTTAACCTGCCATTTTGTGTCATGATTTGCCCTGAGGGATCTGTTTCTTTGGACTGTTTGGACTCTTTATGTTTGGACTTGTTGGTTTCCTGTTTTACTGATTGTCTGCCACGTCCTAATATGTTACACCTGTTTCGTTCATCCCCGCCTCCCTTGTGTCTTGTCTTAGTCTTTGCCAGTCCGTCTGTTTAGCGCCTGTTGACTTTCCCTAGTGTCTTATAATGTTTCTAATGTGTTTTTGTTCCAGTGTTTTTGTATTATTTCTTAGTCTTTGTTCACCTGTTTTTTTCCACCTACCCTGTTTTGTGTTTGTCTGCATTTGGGTCCAGCAATCTTCAAAAGTAATGTCCATAATGGACCCAGCAGACACTTCTTTGAAAAGGAGCTCAAAGAACTTTTATACACCCTTATTTTTCACTGTTGTGAGTGGACAAAGGATATTTGAAAATAAGGAGGCAGCACCTAGGATGGCACCGAGGTAAGTTTCCAGGAGACTCTGCTTTGTTGCTTTTGGATTTTGTAAACACCCTAAATCTCCAGCCAGTCTCCCAGCCAGCTGCATCGGGCCTGCTAGCCCTCCATCTCCTGTCCAGCCTGCTTACTAACTTGTTTTTCAGTGTACGTCATAGTCAGCTAACCTCCAGAAGGCTAGCCTTCAGTCTGCACCCAGGCCTGCTGGCCTCGAGTATGTTATCAGCACACTAGCCTCCTCTACTGCTAGGAGCCTTCATGTGCAGTTAGCTCTGCTAGTTATCATTCATTTTCCCAGTTGGCTAGCAATTATCCCAGAGTCCCTAGGCCTCTTGCACGTTGGCCAGCTCCCCGTCAGATTCAGACATTAAGGACCCTGAGCTGTCTTGCCTTGCCTTTCCCTGCAGTTAGTTTGGAGCCGGTTGGAACCTCCAGAAAGAAGAGAAGGTCACAAAGGTGTAGCCACAGCTCTGGTTTTCCAAAAAACAGCCCAAATTTCAGCCCTTGGTCTTCAACTACCAGTTTGAGCCACAGATTTCCAGTTTCCAGTCCAGGTCACAGATCCAGGTTTGCTGAGATGTCCCAGCAGCTTCTGCTACCCAGTGACCATGAGCCTTCAATCACCCTGACGGCTCATCTTTTCCAGTATTGTGGCTCCCGGTTGACAACTTGTCTGTTCCTGAGTTGGTGGTACTGTGCAATGTCTTCCCTGATCCTGTGCCAAGGGTCGGTTCCTTTCTCCTTTTGTGTTTGTCTGCGTTTGAGTCCAGCAATCTTCAAAAGTAACGGATCGAACTGACCATAATGGACCCAGCAGACACTTCTTTTGAGAAAGTATTCAACATTCAACACTTTTCACCTATATTCAACAATCACTCTCTTAGAAGACGTAGAGAAACCAATTTATTTCGGACAGTAGCCTCAATAGCCAGTCAATAATGGAAATGTTTTCCCTACAGGGAAGTTCACAGCATGGTGAGGGACCATTTGAAGATGTTATGTCAGGAGTAGTAAGGTGAACACTGAAAAATTTCAACTGTAGCAGTAAAAGCACTATGTCATAAGTTCAAGTTATCTCTGAGAACATTTCAGGTGTCTGGAGGTCTAGATCGAGGAGTCCTTTGCACCTCATACACACTTACTCAGAACATGTATAACAAAGACATCACACCACGAAAATTGTACAAGCTGGCAGAAAAGAAAAAGTTGCGTGATCTCACTGTGCTCCAGACTCCACTGTGGTGTGGTAGTCATCATAGATGTCTCAGGAGATTCAGAGCAGTGATTGCAAAAATTCAGTAAATTTCCCAGCTCAGTAAAGTGAAAGCCTGTCAGTGATTTTTGACACAATTTTATGTATTGCTTTTTTCTGTCTGTCAGTGATGCAGAGGAGGATGCCAGTAAGATTGCATCATTGCATTAAGTCATACAATACAATGAGAAGAAGAGACTCAGCCTAAAAACTTAAAATTCTCTTTATATTTGCTGACAGCACAACTATTATGGAAAACCTGCTGGATATACTGTAACTTAATTAGTCTCTTGCCTCTCTAATTACATCATCAAGTCCTATGAATTCTTTGGGTTGTAAGCCTCAGCACAGATTGCTGTTTTGTTTGGCTTATCAATATGGAGATTCATCATCATTAGAGACACTGGATGAACCCCCTCTACGGTACCTCACTGGTGTAGGTTGACATACGAGTGTAGTCTCATAAGTCCCTTCTGCAGGTGTGTGCATGGCAAACAGAGGGGCTTCAGATGGTGTCACAGTCTGCAACTATCAAGCAATGCTGCTGGTGCGAATAAAAATGCTGTCACTGGCTGGAAGACTTTCAACATCCTAACTATGCTTTGTTTACTCAGTTGACAGCAGCACAGTTATAAGTTCCAACTTTCTTAGGGTGGGGGGTACCATGGGATTCTTATCCCAGTTAATCATCAAACCTAAATAGGTAATTATAACATTTATTTTTTATGGTCTGATTCAGGAATCACAATGCAAGCATTTTAAAAGGCTTTGCAAGTTTTTTTTGTGTCTGTAGTTTAAACATCCCTGCAGTTAAGATACATTTACATAATTTATTGGGGACCATGTAAAAAAGTTTGCAGCTACAATAGACCCACGTGTCCACGACTTTCTCCAATAGTGCATAGTGCACAGTGTGCAAACAAGCCTCATTTTACCTGTGTGCTGTTTACTAAGCCAGACGTACTTTAGCTTGCTGCTCAGTTCCAGCTCTGTTGTTGTTCTGGATTTGGTTCATTCTGTTGTTTGGGTATGTTCAAAGCTTAAAATTGCCACTGCTTAACTGCTTTGGCCCATTAGAGGAGTCTCAGTGTAGCTGTCATTTGTATAGCCACCTGGGCTTAAGGTGTTTATCATTTATTTGAGGACGATATCAAGTCACTGTAGAGAGGGTTTACTATTTATCTGACAGATATTACTTCACTTTAACTCATCTGTGCTGCTGTCAACTGAGTAAACAAAGCATAGTTAGGATGTTGAAACTCTTCCAGCCAGTGACAGCATTTTTATTAGCACCAGCAGCATTGCTTGATAATTGCAGACTATCACACCATCTGAAGCCCCACTGTCTGCTGTCTGTCAGTATTTTGATTCCTTTTTGTTTATGGACACCACTTCTTGAATCCTGCAGGATATACTGCTCCAGTTGGGATCTGACAGACATAACACATTAACACTTTACTATTTTTTTCTGATAAATTATTGTTACAAAATGTGTTTCATTGGATGTAAACATAACTGCAGTGGGTGAGAAGTAAAAGAAAAAGGGAGTGTCTTCACTCATGAGGGGCACAGAGGTACTTTTATTGTAGGCTAATATGACACAATACACAATGCAAACTATGATGGTAAATATATTAGATATTGCAACATGTAGAATACAATGTGTGAACTTGTAGAGCAAAAGTGTGAACTTACGTATTTATTTTTTTATAGAGGGAATGCTGCAAAAGTCAAGAGGAAACATTTGTAAGCTTACATTGACTCATTGAAGATGTTGCAATAACAGAATTTGGGTTTTACTAGTAAGTCTCCCCCACCCCCACACCCATGACTTCAAATTCAGCTTACATGTGTGAACAGATTTTTAAATTTTAAGTAAAATCTGGAACATGTACTCAAGGTATTGCTATATATTGTTATTGTTATACTGTTAAATATTATATAATTAGATTATTATTGCTCATGCATTTGTGTGTATAGTATTTAACTGTTGTAGATGGTTTATTGATTTCATCGTTGATTTGCTGGATGTAAGAATTATGAAAACAGTATATGTAGCCCAAAGTGACACCTTCACCTGTTTTGTCCAACCTATATCAATCTCAAAATTAATATATTATAAGATCCTCATATTCTTTGTGTGTGAAAGTAATAAAGTAACTGAAGCTGTCAAAAATGTAACATTTTAATTTTAAATGTAGTTAAGTATAAGTACAAAATGGCAGTAAAAGATTGATTCTCAGTAAAAGTTAAATTAAACTCAAATTTGTGCTTAAGCACAGAACTTTGAAGCAAATTATTACTCACGTATGAGTCACCATGAATCACCAAGGACATCAGCAGCGTGAATATGAGGAAGGCTGACAAGTTATGGTATTATTTGCATTTCATATTTATTGTTTGAATCATGAATTCATTAATTAATTCATGATTCAAACTTTGGTTCTGTACGAGAAGTTGCTTCCTCCTCATGACCTCATTTAAGTGCTTTATGTTTTTGCAAATATTTTCCCATTGTGTTTTCACATGAGTATATCCAAGAGTGGATACATAGTAGTTCAAATAAATATACCAGGAAAACATTTTAAAGGACTAACTGTAGTATCACCCTTCCCCAAACAAGTTGCTAAAACCCGCTAAACCTACCAACCACATCAACATGCATGATAAATAATAATACTAACAATAATTACAATAAACAAATGTGTGTATCTTCCAGTCTCTACAGAAACACAAACCAACTTATTACAGAAAAACATATCCATATTTGACTTTGACATGCTGGTTAATTTCTGATTTATTAATTTTTGTATGATGTGCACTACCTCTGACTGAATCTTAGAGTTCATAATACTCTCTTTTTCTATATTTATATATTTTTTTCTATACTTTTCTTACTTTCTGGAATATTTTAATATTAGATTTTGTTCTCTTTGTTATGTTTTAATCCTGGGTGTTACAAACTCTGAATGGCCCATGTTTCCCCTGGCCCTTGTATGTGCTTCAAGTACTTAAGTGATTCACACATGTACACAAACAGCGTGTTGTGAATATGTATATGTATGTGTATATATATATATATATGTGTGTGTGTGTGTGTATATATATGTATATTTATATATATGTGTATATATATGTATATTTATATATATGTATATATGTATATATATATATATATATATATATATATATATATATATATATATATATATATATATATATATATATATATATA
>CM076655.1:1240080-1308700 GCA_038496675.1 Rachycentron canadum
TATATATATATTATATATATATATATTATATATTATATCACTTATATTACCACTGTGCAAAGATGTAGTTCAGTGTTCTTCAATAGAGCTGGAATGATGTGTGATCATTTGTGATTAAGTTGATAAAAAAAAAAAAGAATGAAGTATGTATTTTTCAAGCAAAAGCGTATGGGTTCCTGCTGCTTAAATGCAAAGAATTGCTTGTCTAGTGTAATAGTAAAATTTAAATTTTGGAGCAGTGGCCATACAAAACAAGCAATTTGAAGGTCAGATCTCCGATCTCCGATCTCCGTAATCAAATATAATCAGATCTCAGAGCTCTTTCATAGGCTAATAACAAGCCAGTGGTTTTCATTGTTTCAAAAAACTAGACATACTGGAGTTAGAGGGATTTTATATAGTGCCATTAGGTATTGGTAGATATCTATGGCTGTATATTTTCAGACTGTTATCATGCATATGAAATGTTTTTGTGAAAGTGGCTTTGCTGTTCTCTCCCCAGAGGGTCTACCATGTTTCCTGATGCCCTTGAAGCAGCTGGGCGGGTGGAGGGCCTGCCGCTGTCCTCCCCACAACCGCTACCAGAGCTGGAGGAAGAGGAAGCAGAGGCATCAGTGGAGAGGGGGCCAAAGAGACGAGGACGCTACCGGCAAAGCCTGCAGCTTTTAAAGCCCTTCAGGATAACTCACAAGTAAACAAAATTGTATTTAAGTTCATGTGGAGAATCTCTGACCGTGAACCATATGAAGGCAGACATAAAAAAGGCGCATTGACAGACAGATACTGATTTAAAGACACACATAGACACAAAAATTCACATTTGTTGTTGTTGCTGCATGCCTTATACTTTTAAGGAGTAACAGGAGGCCATGATAAGGGACGGGAACTTATCCACCAGCAACAGACAGCACCATGTTTGAACATATGCCAACTGATAAACTGCCGCTGAACGTTTTTTTTTTTTTCTTGCTTTCTGTGAAGAGCGTGCAAGTTACTGTTCAAACACTGCAGGCATGATTCACCTTTCGTCGACTCTGGCAAGAAAAAGTGCCGCTTCTTTCTCAGTGGCCAACGTGGCCCTGCTCCCCCAACATAGCACCTCCGTGTGTGCCTGCACTTTTAGACATCTCACCTATTTCCACGTCGTCTTCTCTATTCCAGACACCAGCACCCAGTCGATAACGCCGGCCTCTTCTCATTTATGACTCTGCACTGGCTCTCCCCACTCGCACTGAAGGCCTACAAGGCGTCCAGCTTGTCTATAGATGATGTGTGTGGACTGTCTTGCCATGAAGCCTCTGAAATCAACTGCCAAAGGTGAGGTAACTGTGACACCGCTGAGGTTTTCTGGATGAGAGTGACCTGCAGTGTTAAGAAAAGTCTACTGATGCTGACACTCAGAATTCCTAGAAAACTATAGCTGAGGTGAGACATGACATGAAAAGGGTTTGTCTGAAGGTGAGGTTATACCACATAGGAGTAAATTGTGAGTGGTCAGATTTCTTTTTTCTTTTTTTTTTACAATGGATAAATGTGACATTAAATGCAACCATCATGAAAACTATTTTGGTTAGTGAGTCCTGGTGGGCTAAAGTGTGCTGTAGTGCTTGCATCAATCCCACCTACCATTTTCTACCCAGTTGCCACCAAGTTCTTATCAAAGGATAAAAAAAAAAATCAGTAAGCCTCATTGTTGCACTGGGTGACACATTCTTTCTTTAAACTGAACATAAGCAGTGTATTTATTTTGGGTTGGGCCTATGTACAGCATATGGCAGCCGTACGTATGCTCTAGCACATACAAACGAGTTGTTTTTGGCTTTTGGAAGTACATATTTGCAACACATTTTAAATGTTTACATCCTAAGTAGGATCTGAAGTTGTTGAAATTCTCTTAATTCACAGATAATCAAATGATTTATGAATCTGTAGAAAATCTCTGGCCCTTGTGCAGTTGCTTGCATTGGCTGGTTGTTGCTGTGATACAGGAAAAGGTGAAAAAGTCATGTTTTTTGTTTCATGTACCCAGTGGAGTTTGGTCGTATCAGGGCTCACTCAGGGAAACTGATATACACCACATGCCTTCATTCTCTCGCTGTTGGGTCCCTGAGATTGTTTTTCTTTTTTAAACAAGTGTTGAGAAACATCTCCCTGCTCTTTATGTGAACAAGATGATAATTGGTGATAAGTCTGGTCAAACACACTGCAGATAGCAACAAGAAAACGTGTGAGGTCCAAGGTTGCATTCACAGAAATCCCACTGTGGGAGTTATCTATGATAAAGATGAGACTCCTTGCCTTGTAAACAACTGACTGTGTATGTTTGTACAGCGTGTGGTCAGTCTGTGCAGTGAGACTTAACTCATGAACGTTCAGTCTTTCCCGACCAATACTGGAACAATGTTAGCGCGATGGGAAGTGGCTAATAATAGCAGGGATTAGAGATTACAGTGAGATTTAGTGCCTGACTTGGGTGGTTATGTCATTAACTCCTCTACCTGTGATGCACTGTGTGTTCCTGTCACATTTGTTAGCTGTCACTGACTGGAGCAGACCATGAGATAAAAGTCAGTGTTTGCCTGCCAAACCACAGCTTGACAAACACGTAGTAATTCACTAATTCTATGAATGAACAATACAGATTTACAATTATCTTATTAAGGGGTTTTAAGTTTTAACTGCTCACTGAAAAGCAAGCCAGTGCTTCTCCCATTACTCACATACTGCCGAGTCATGGGGCCATTACTCAGCAGTATAGAGAGGGAAACTATTTGAAGAAGTTTGCACTTGTATCTGGTGACAACTGTGTGGGTTGTAAATAACTTGTTCTCTTTAAAGGCTTCTGCTTGTGGCCTGTGGGTTTGCTACTGCTTTTTGTGTGTATAAAAGCGCATAGAAGTGAAGGAGCAAAAGAGCACAAAGCTATCACATTAGCATGGCTGTAAGATGGTTTGCTTGAGAGGGGAGGGCTTTATTTTGTGTTTACATAGCAAGAACAGTTATGCAACCCTGATGCAAAGCAAAGATGGTGGCGAGAAGGGGAATGGGAAGAGCACCCTGGGAGAGTTGACACTTGTTGGTGCTCAGTGAGGTGCGAACCTTGAACGCTGTGTCCTGGCCAACACGCTCTTGGAACATCAGCTCCGCTTGCCATCTGGCAAACTGAGCCGATGGCTGTTCGGAACATTTCAGTCATGTTTAAAAGCAAATCATTCCTCCTTTGGATCCCACACTGTTGCCCTGGTGCTCTCATTTCCATTCATCTGTGTGACTATGCACATACTCAAGAGTTTGCTAGTGTGTTTGCTTAAAGATTTCCTGGTGTATGAGCTTTAAATCTTATTGTTAACTTAATTTTATTCATTTATAGTTGATAGACACATGATATATACATATGTCTTCCTTTCCTCCCTTTTGGAATTGATGTATACTTTAAACACAAACTGTGCACATATAGTGCTGTATTTGCCTTATACTTTTTTTTTTTTTTGCAGTTCTTTTACTACATTGTTCATTGTTCCTTGCTTGGTCCATTCATGGGATTTAGCTACACAAGATGTCTTACTCACATAGTAGTTGCATTTCCAGTGACTCAAGCTGTGCTCTATCCAGCTATTGGGGCACAGTTAATTGTAATTTCTTAGATTCAACGCCATTTAACATCAAGTAGTAATTACCAGGCTGTGTGAGAGTCTGGTTGGTTTAATGTTCTGTCTATCTGTGATACGTTTTTAATAAAGTCATTAGGGCGTAAATTACTTTCTGCAGCTGCTATGCTGCTGCTTTATAGAGTCATTAGCCATGATGCATTTGGCCAACAAGATATTTTACCCTCTTCAATGGGCATTATGTAGTGATAAAAGCACATTAACGAATCTTTAACATATTTGGTACTACCTTTCCCTCGCTAATTGTGTGATGCATCATTCATGGTTGTATATTATAGGTCACCTTTAAATCATTATCATCATCATCTGCCTTTTTTTTTTTTTTTTTGTGGTGTTCAACTGCAGTGATTGCCTGCCAGACTATTTATACCCCCCACTGTTCTCTGGGGCCATCTGATTAAATGGAAGTGCAACTCTACTCTTTTTAATCATCTTAATTTAAGTGAAAATAACAATACAGAGAAAATTCTTTTCACTCATCATTATTCAGCCCTTCAAAAATGTAAACTTATACATACAGTTAATTGGTACCATAACAGCATGTTGCAAAGCATCCATGTAAGAAAAAGTGAGAAAATGAGTTGACCAACTGTTGAACTGTTGAATTTTTGACTTAAGTTCAGTAATGTAATGATGTTTGACTTCCTGGTTTCTTATTTCAGGCTCGAATTTTTGTGGCACGATGAGCTAAAAAGACGAGGGAGAGAGGGGGCATCCCTGACAAGAGTCTTCTGGAGATTCTGCCAAACGCGCATGCTGGTGGCCATCTTTTCCCTCCTCCTCACAATGGTGGCTGGATTCGTTGGGCCCGTGAGTACCATCCAAATCCTCCTTTGCCTTTATATTCAGCTGATTCGGCTAATATGCCTTTCAGCATGGTCGCTGGCTTGCAGTCCCAAGTCCGGGTGTATTTTCTGAAAATCACTTTATCCTGTTTCACGCTGGTCTGGAAATTGAAATGAAAACATACTGGGAGATTACAAAGCCTTAGATAGTGAAACCCGTATTAATACCATAGATTAGCTGGTTTGTACCCAGTCATGCTTTGGTACAGAAATCTGGTGGGGTTTTTTTTGTTTGTTTGTTTTGTTTTTTTTTTATTTGCTACACTTTGACTTCAGATGTAGAAGAGCAGCTATTAACTTTGCTTATCATGATCATCATAAAAGGTAATTATGCTTGGAGTCCTCAGTTTGTGATATTTCTTGGTTGGCTCATCGTTCCACGTACTCTAAGCTGTTAATTATGGTGTTGTGTTATGTGAACGCTATGTTCCAGCTACTACATCCAACTAATAGCATTAACTGGATTTAACTCTTACACAATGACATGTTTGTCTCACATTCCTGTCTAATTTATTTAGTACACTTGCTGACGAAGCAGTGTTGTAAACTCTTGGCAATTTATAAGTTGACAATCTGATTCGACTCACAAAGTGTTGTTGGTCTTTTCATATCATCCCAACTAGCCTCTTAAAATACTGCCCGTCTGTGTAACCATTCTTTCCAGCTTTTATGCTTTGTTTTTTTATGGATGTGATCCCTGATCTATTGATATGTGTTATCTTTCTTCTGCTAAATGAGTAAATGTAAATCTTCTCCCTCTCATCTTTTTCTTTTTGTTAATCTGGTCCCTGCCCTGTTTATCTCTGTCTATGGCATTTCCTCAATTATACCCACACTTTTTCATCTCCTTGTTCTTCTTATCCTCTTTCTCCTTTCCCACTTTATCTTTTCCATGTTCCTGATTATTCTCTGTGTTGTTGTCTGCTCACTTTTGTTTGATTACTATTTCTCTGTGGTTTCCTTTACCCACTTTTCCACTTTGTGCCCTTTCTTGCCCTTTGTTCCCAGGCTCTCTTGGTTCGAGCTCTGCTAGAGTATTCCCAGAGTTTGGAGACCTGCGTACCATATGGCCTTTCTCTGGTAGCTGGGATCTTCCTCATGGAACTGATTCGCTCCTGGTCTCTGGCGCTCATGTGGGCCGTCAACTACCGCACTGCAGCACGCCTCCGTGGGGCAGCTCTTACTTTTGCCTTCCACAAAATCCTCCGCCTGCGCAGCACTAAAGACATAGGTCCAGGCGAGGTAGGTGGCATCACCCTGGAGGGGACTCATCTCCAAATTAACTAAATCATCCCTCACTGCAGGGCACCACATGCAGATGATTGAGATGGATTTAATTTCTACTCTTACAACGTTCCTGCTTAGATCTCGACAAATCCCACAGCCTGAGGGAGGCAAGGCTGTCTAAGATTAGTTATTACACAGCTTAAGAGGAATCATTGTCCAACAAGTAAATGTTGGAATAAGGGCAACTCTATTTGTAAAATTGCTTTTTTTTTTCCTTATTAGCAAGGATTCAGTATGGAAAGGTTCAGCTCAATGATGATTTTAAATGTAATTTGTTATATATAACTGTCTCTCTACCTAGTTGATCAACATCTGCTCCAGTGACGGCCAGCGACTGTATGAAGCTGTGTCAGTGGGCTGCCTGCTGGCTGGTGGACCCATAGTGGGAATACTGGGTCTGTCCTACACCGCATTTTTCCTGGGCCCGACTGCTCTGGTGGGGTCGGCCATTTTCATCATCTTCTATCCTACCATGGTACGACTTCAGCTCGAAGATCTAAAACAGAGAGACAAAGGATGTAAATTCCTTTCTGTTCAAGTTTGGAAATATTTTGTGCAATGCTGTCATTACACAGACAGAACAAGAACATACATTTATTGCAGAAATTAGAATAAATTGAACAGTACAAACAAAAACAAACAGCAGTGCAGTGTAAATAGTTGTCAATAACATAATTTCATAACTCACTTTTATACTAAGTAACAATTATACTAATGTTGGTAACAGCTAGAGACATGGCTTTCTTGTTGACTCAATATTTCCTGAGCCAGCTCTTTTAAAAAATTTGGTTAGTAGAGAACATAGGTACTCATCACTTCAAAATCTTTACATTAATTCAGGCTGTTTAAGAACACGTCCAGCACTTTTTAAAAGCATCATAACTCCTTGGCTATCAATCTCCTGTCAACTTTGTAGCTGTTATTTTCAAATTACACTCAGTCTAAGCTGAAGCCTGACAGCCGGAGACCCTGGTATTGATGTGAAAAGCATTTATCACTTTGGTCCCCCGGGCAGGTCTGCAGCACAGCTAATGTGATTGGGTCTGCTTTCATTTCCTCCCCTGCCACTTATTTTCTCTTGTCATCATTTCCTTTATTCCTGTCTGGACAGATGCTTGCATCAAGGCTGACGGCGTATTTCCGTAAAAAGTGTGTGGTGGTGACTGACCGGCGCGTGAGGCTGATGAACGAGATCTTGAGCTGCATAAAGTTCATCAAGATGTATTGTTGGGAAGATGCCTTTGCACAAAATATTCGCAGTGAGTGGCTTTCATGTTGCCAAATGACTCAGTGGTATCCTGATTCACTGCTCATTTCCTGTTGTGGTCAGGATCAGATCAGATAGCGTTTAGAGATGCAAACCTCATGCTATTTAGAGCTTTTATTAAACTTCTCAACCACTCAGAATAAAGGATAACCTCATTTGAACACCTGTCACTGTTGCAAATTAGTGACTAAATAGTCAGTTAATCACCTTAAATTAGACTTATCCTTTTACTAAACTAGCAAGATAACCCTGACCCTAAATCCATTTTCATTAGGTTGCTCTTTTTCTAAGTCTTTTCCTGTGCCATCGTATATAATCAAGGCCAGTTTGAATCCTTTGGCTTGAAGGTTAATTTGGAAGGTGTCTGGGGCCTTATGATATCTTGAATGACTGTCAAGGCTGCTGTACTCATCCATAAATTAGTGATGGCCTTTTCTCACGAGGCCCTTTCTGTAGGTTGTGGATAAGGATCATTTTCCCCTTTTAATCATGCTCCAAATTAGCCAGGTGGGGCTCGTTTTCACCAGTTTCCTGTTATTACTTATTATAATAATAATTAATTGGCATTCAACTAAATAGCCAATGAATCCTTAGTGTTACAATATCATTCCCTTCACTTACCATTGTTGTTAAATGGATGATAACAGTGTTTTTTGCTGGCATGTGTGACTTTTCTTTATAATCTATGCAAAAACACATATAGCGTTCGAAGGGAATCCCATAGGGAATAACATGTACCAGGAGGTATCACACACACACAAACACCCAAAAACACACACACTGCTGGGGCTGAATTAAGGATGCTTTTTGTTCCAGTGTTTGCAACCAGTGAACTAGGTTAACAAAGCTGCTAGCGTGCGCATAGGCGAGCTACAAACATGAAGGAAGGGGGGGCAGGATTTCGCCATCAGTCTTGGACACTTATCAAGGTTCAGCAGGTTTTGAAGCCCCTTTCATACCATGTATGGCTACGAGGCCCTTGTCCTCCCTCTTGTATCTATTTCTGTCTACTCACTGTGTGTTGGATAGTGACTCTTATGGTGTTGTTGACTGAATGTTCACTGGAGAACCCTTTGGGAGTCACTCAACCCTTACTTTTTTTTTCTTTCTTGCTTTCTGCTCCTCACTGCCTTTTTTATCATCTCTGTTTCTTATCTCTTCGACAGAGGTGCGATCTGAGGAGAGGAGGATACTGGAGAGAGCAGGAATAGTCCAGAGCCTCACAGTGGGTGTTGCACCCATTGTCGTGGTGATAGCTAGTGTGTGTACTTTTACCCTACACATGGCCTTGGGCTACGACCTGACTGCAGCTGAGGTATTTCTTATAGTGACCATACCACCTCTGTTTCCATTTGGGTTTCACCTGTCTAAGTTGCAGACAGGCTTGATATAATTTCCACTTAAGACATTAACCAAGTTTTCATTTTACAACTGTTTTAGAAGTTAATTTGACAAGAGATTGTCTCCATTTGTGATGAGATTTTACAGATTTTTGTGCATCTTAACAGTGTTACATCCATTCGTGGTTGTCTATTTGCCTGGAAATAATTTGAGTAACTTTTACAGGTGCAGCCCCAAGAAAATTAAAAAGAAAATTAAACAATGTTTTTCCAATCTTTACACACCCTGCCTTAGGCTTTCACTGTGGTTGCAGTTTTCAACTCCATGACCTTTGCCCTTAAAGTCACACCATTGGCTGTGAGGTCACTGTCTGAGGGTGGTGTGGCAGTCAAAAGATTTCAGGTGAGAAATATAGACGGCTCTGTCAGCCACACTCGTCACGTAGCCACGTTTTACTTAGCGCAACATTTATTTACCTAGCTCATTTGGGTTTCAAGAAACACACACAAAAGGATTTTACAATCCTAGCACAGTTAAAGCACATAGTAACATCACACTTGCCAAAATGTACATACATTGTATGAAGGTCAACAGACTAAAGTAAACTTAGAGAATGTGTATATAGTATGTCAGTGCGCTGCTCAGAGCCAACATAAAGGTGCTCTTGTTGATGCTAAAAACACACCCGCCCACACTACACACTGACATTTTAAACATACTTGATTCCAAACACATGTTAAAAATCACATGTTAGTGAGAGATGGTTTCCACAGAAGCAGTTATGGTTAAATAAGCAAGCACTTCTGCCAACGATGCCCCAAAAGGTTTGAGGTATTCTGTGTTTTACATAACACAGTGCATAATAAAGTAATGGTATACTCAGGGGCAGGTGGTAATAATACCCTGGTATTAATTACACATCAGTGTCAGTGTCTAATGACATATCATAACCTCATGTATGGTAAACCACATGTTTGTTTTTTTTATTTTATAATAGTCAGGTGTAAAAGGAAAATAGAAGTCAGCTGTTGCAAGCACAAATTTTAGACATTTTCTCAAGTTCTCATTTCTTCAAATTTGCCATCATGATGTGTGGTCAACACTCAGTGTTCATAAAATAACCAATGTCTAAAATCCACAGAGGCTCTTCATGATGGATGACAGAGAGGTTGTTTTGGTCAAAATGGAAGATCCATGCAATGCAGTAGAATTTCAAGATGCCACACTGGCTTGGGAAAAGGCGCGTCCTCCAACTGCAAAACCTCCTCCGAAGAAGCGAGGAGGGATGAAGCGCGTGCTGCGCAGGGAGAAGCTTAGCCTGTACATCTCCACAGAGGAATGCAAAGGAAACAAGGAGGGTCCCAATGCACAAAGTCTCCTCACAAACATGGAGCAGGAGAGTCCACAAAGCACCATCTCCTCTACTCAAAGCATACGACCTCCACTGCACAAGACCCTGCACCGCCTTGACCTGCGCATTGAGAGGGTAACAACACAGACATACATTTTGGAGATTAAACACATTTTTAGTTTAACAATTGAGAAACATTGGCTATTTTCCCACGATGTTTCTTCACTTTTTTAGGGTTCACTGGTTGGGATCTGTGGAGGTGTTGGGAGTGGGAAGAGCTCTCTTCTCTCTGCTCTGCTGGGACAGGTGAGATTCAACTGGATGTTCAACTAGATTTCCCAAACAGACACATACACAAATTCAATTCAATGCAATTCAATTTTACTTGTATAGAGCCAAATTGGAACATACATTGTCTCAAGGCACTTTACAAAGTAAGGTCAAGACCTGCAAATGTTGTAGAGAGGAACCCAAAAATTTAATTCAAAAACAAGCACTTGATGACAGTGGGGACGAAAAATTTCCTTTAAACGGAAAAAAACCTCCAACATAACAACAGCAACGAGAACAGATTTAGTCTTTTCATTCATTCACACATGCCACATAACAACCTGCAGTTGGCAAAGGAACATTTTGTGTTTTCTCTGCTTTCAACCTTCCTTTTTGTCTTGCAGATGACCCTATTAGAGGGTAACGTAGCTGCCAACGGTGGTTTCGCTTATGTGTCTCAACAAGCCTGGATCCTCAATGACTCACTCAAGGAGAACATCCTGTTTGGAAACGTGTATGATCAGGACAGGTAAGATCAAGCATTTTGCAATTATGTTACAAAGAACAAGTCCATAAAGGCTGAGATTTAAATATAATTTTTTTTTTGTTCTCTTATCAGATATAATGCTGTCCTGGAAGCCTGCTGTCTTCTCCCAGATCTTGCAGAGCTCCCATTCAGAGACATGACAGAGGTATCCGAATCTGTTTCTTTATGAAAGCCCTTGTGTGTCTTTGCACTTTGTTCTGCCCTTTGTTCTTCTTTTCTGAAATGACACATACAGGAGTTTCGGTAAATGCAACATTTACTCAACATTAACCACAACAGAAAGAGAGTTTCAATACATGTGTTGTCTCTTTGCAGATTGGAGAGAGAGGTGCCAACCTGAGTGGAGGCCAGCGTCAGAGAGTGAGCCTGGCTCGTGCCCTCTACAGTGAGCGTCCCATACTTCTCCTGGATGACCCTCTCAGCGCTGTCGATGCTTGTGTGGGTTCCCGTGTCTTCTATAAAGCTATCAAGGGTGCTGCCAAAGGCAAGACTGTGCTCTTTGTAACCCACCAACTGCAGGTAAGGGACTGTGTGTGAATTTGTAATGATAGCAAATTTTCCTTCATCAAGTGTCATTGTTTGTAATTTCAGCACTGTGACAATATGACCAGACAGGAATTGTTCTAAAAGCATTCATTAGCTGATTAAAATTTAAAACTCTAAATGTCTACAACGTGTTTGCAAGATCACATTTTTGCTATTTTTGCTATTTTTCATTTTTCAGTATCTGCCTGAGTGTGATGACGTTATTCTGATGAAGGATGGGCAAATTGCTGAGCACGGCACCCATGCGCAGCTCATGGCAAAAGAGCGTGACTATGCCACCCTATTCAGCAGCATGCAACAGGAGGTAAGGCCAGGGGCACATGAGGCACTAGGCCAGCTCTTTTGAATAAGGAATCTTTGCCCCCGTTACACAATAACATTGAACATTACAAACTGAATAATTCATAAGTTCAGAAAGGCAGACCCAATAGCTGGGAAATGTTAATGCATACAAGGCCTTTCATTATTTATGCAAGCATTGATTTACTGGTAAGCAGCTAAAGACCCTGTCAATAATATCTCTCTTTGAATGACTTGCAGGGAGTTGTTATTCCACCTTGTGTGATATGTGGCGGTGGCATGCTTTCAAATTTCACTTTCTTCTTTTACCTTTGTGTCTTTTAGAATCTGGTGAAAGAGAATTTAAAAAACAAACAGAGAGCAGGTGCAGACAAGGCTGACAGTGGTGTTGATGATGCCAAAGTTAAATCAAAGGTGGAAAACAAGGAAGGAGGTGAGAGACTCTGCCACTTTTGATTCTCCATATATAGAATGAATGTTGAATGTTTTTTTCCTGTCACAAGTAACTACTTTTTCCTTGCTTTTTTACTTTTTTTCTTGGTTCATTTCTTGTATCTTATTTAGAAAAACTGATGAAAGCTGAAGAGAAGGGCTCTGGTGCAGTCGCCTGGTCTGTGTATGGTGCCTACATCAAAGCAGCAGGAGGTCCAATAGTCTTCATCATCAACATCTTCTTCTTCCTCACCACTACAGGCAGCATAGCTTTTAGTAACTGGTGGTTGAGTCACTGGATCAGACAGGGCAGTGGGGTGAGTTTGGAGCTTCACTATAAGAGATGGCTCCCTTTAGTGCATATTTGGCTCCCAAAAGAAAAATAACCACTATGCTTCAGTGAATTGTGGCAGCTGAGTGAGCATTAATCTGAATGTGCATGATTAAAAAAAGTAACAGCATCGCGGTAAACTTAATTAAAAACAAGTACGAGCAATGAAGAAACAGATGTGCAGCAAAGCAGGCAGTGGCTGCCATTGAGAAATGTGCCCAGAATAGTAAACATTATTGAACTGACTGATTTTTCATGTACTTTTTGTATGCCAACGTGGGCTTTTCTCAATTTCATTAGAGGCAAAATTCCTATGTGGGGAAAAATTGATTTTTTTCTCAGTCTTTCTCAGTAATTTGTTGCTCCATCTGCCCCCAGAACACATCATTAATCTTGGTGAATGAAACGATGGCGAGCAACAGCATGAGACTCAATCCTCACATTCAGTACTATTCAACTATTTACGTTGTCACCATGGGAGCTGCTTTATTGCTAAAGACAATGAGAGGACTGGTGTTTGTGAAGGTAAGCCGTTCCCCAGTTTTCCTCAGATACTCTTCTCTCTGTACCCCTTGCTTTGTCCTCTTAAACATTGATGAACTTAAAATTTTAGTAATGTTTTAAAGGAATATGGAAAGATGATATAGTAGGGCTTTACAGTTAAGCAGTGCTCCTCCTTAATTGTCTTTATTGTCATTCATTCATGCTCTCGTGGTTCCAGTGCTATAATTGAAAACGCCTGTGGGCCAAATCCATTTATCTGTCCACAACCATGTCTCACAGCTTTACAATAGCTAAATGTGTGTGTTTGTGTGTGTGTGTGTGTGTGTGTGTGTGTGTGTGTGTGTGTGTGTGTGTGTGTGTGTGTGTGTGTGTCCGTACCTCCGTGCGTGCCCCTTCGGGTGTGCATCCTCTTTTTCAGTCTAACCCATCCTGACACTGCAATGCAGAGGTCGGGTCCCCACGTTAATGTGTGCCACTTGAAATTGCTAATTTTTTCGAAGATGGCTAATCTTTTTTTACCCCTAGCTGTGATGAGATCTTTGGGAGTGTTGAATATTCCATTAATAGAATTAATTTGTTCTCTGCTGCCAAATGTAATTTCTGTCCGATCGGTGAAATGTCTCTTGCACATTAGGTCATGACCTTTATGTCAACCTCCCAGAAGCTCATTATAAATGAAGATTTGACAGCCTGCCTCGTGCAAGGGAAATAAATAACTACCGACCATTATGCGTATGCTTAGCATATGGTGAGGTAGTGTTCGCGTAACACGTTTGTGCCACTGAATTTATCCATTGTGTGTTTTTGTGTGCTGAGTACATCAACTGTTTCCTTCCAAATGCGTGTTTATCTGAGCCATGACTGTTTCCCTATGTTTCTTAAAGTGGTTTGTTTATATGTGTCACGTCTCATGTTCAAACACGGCTGTTGTTTGTGTTGACAGTGCACGGTGAAGGCTGCCTCCGCACTCCATGACAAGCTGTTCCACCGCCTCCTCCTCAGCCCCATGCACTTTTTTGATACAACACCTCTGGGTCGCATTCTGACCCGTTTCTCCAGGGACATGGATGAGGGTGAGGCTTGATTTGTCTTGACTGTGAACCTTTACCCCCAAGAGAGCTCTCAGTCAGTGAAGTCACTCTGGTTGACAAGGTGTTGTGAAAAGACACAGTGTGATTTGACATGGAGAGTTTTCCCAAGTGATTGGCTGTTTGTTATCCACTTCATTTGTATCTTTGCTTGACATTTGTGGGTGCTGTTTTTTTATGTTATCTGCGTATCTTCTCCTTCTCTTTTGCACTTATGAATAAACACACCAAAAGACACTGAGAGAGATTTAATTGAAATAGATATATCCAGCATCACACAAGTGTGTCTGACATACTATATGCCTCTTCCTTGCAGTGGATGTTCGTCTGACCATGCAAGCTGAAATGCTTCTGCAGAACTTGACCCTGGTGCTGTTTTGCTTGGCAATGGTGGGCATCGTCTTCCCCTGGTTCCTAATCTCCATCCTGCCCCTGGGAGTCTTCCTCTGCATAGTGAACCGTGTGTCCAGGTCAGAATCTCATCACTTACGTTCTTATCATGGCTCTGGCTAAATCTATAACTTCCTTTAGTTTCTAATTACTCACTCTGTCTGCCTACTGTTTGGTTCTCAGCAGGTAGCTTACAGAGCATTTATCAGAGCTTTTCTGAATATGTCGCCCCGCTGCTGAAACAAGTTGATGAGAGTGATCAGAGCGATCAAATACACAGCTGAAAAATCAGAATAATGAGCCCAAGAATAATGTGTAAATCTGGATATTTTCTTTCTTTTTTTAATGAATTTTAATGAGATTATAATGTGTAATTCTTGGTCAATCAATCAGTTAATTCTCTCTTTAATATTGGATCATTTACTATTACTGCAAGTTTTAAATAAAGAGATAGGAAAAGTTAAACTCTTCAGCATCTCATGTATAAAATGCTGTTTGTTTAAAAAGTGCTTTCTGTATGTTGTAAATGTGTCTTTAATGGGAAACAGCGTATTATGTAACAGTATGACTGAATTAGGTAATGTACACTTTTTACTTATCAGTAACTAAAAGTAACTAAAAATATAACAGGAGACAGGTGAAAGAAGTGCCATGATAATCCTTATCTGAAAGTGCGTGGAGTGTTATTGGTTGCTGATTTAATTTTTCACAGCTACTGTTCTGTGGTGAATGCTGCAGTGCCCTAGATGATCTGATGACTCTGCTTTAGTCATTATTTACAGTTCTGCAGCAACTTCACAATAAAGGTGGCTTCACCAAGAGGAACAACTGCTCGCTGATATCTCAAGAAATAACCACAATATCTTATTTCCTATGTCTGTTAGATAAAGAAGAACATGACTCTCAGTGTTATTGTTGTTCTGGTGTAAAATCCGAAAGTACAAAAACAAGCTCTGTGAATATTTTTAAATGTCAGTACATGTATATATGTGATTTTTACCATTACATCATAGTAAGTATTGGCAAATATATAATGATTTGTGACAGATTTCATTTGAAAATGCATTTGTTGGGCAAATATGAATTTTAGGGGGAACTGTAACAGCGTTTGGTTCGTTTTAGGTTCACTTCTGAACTTCCCCTGGTGTGGACACGTATCACTCTTGTCCCCTCCCAAACGTAACTCTTCGACCTCTGTAATCAAGTCTAATACCAGTTTGACTTTCAAGGGAGCAATTTCATTACAAAATATCTCACCTTATCTTTTAGGTCCAAAAGGTAGAGTTCACCATTGGCAATGCTGCTTAAAAAAATGAAATACTGTATCTTAAAGTCACGACATCGCAAGATATGTATGGCTGTTACATCAAAATGGATCTCCCAATGAAATTTTCCAACTTCTAAAGCAGCCATTATTGAATTCTGAAATGAAACTGCCCAAGGCATAAACATGTTGGTCTGGATCACATCCCTGAAGCGGGGAAGTGTCATGTTCTTTCCCCCTCTCTCCTTGGCTTTTATGAGAAAACCAAATGATTCACGGGAGACTTGTAATTCACATGGACCATCCATTCTATCTTGGCATCTAAAAGTAGAAAGACACCCCACCTTTGTCAATAAACCTCCTTCACTCACACTACCTTGAGGACGGCGGGTCTGGTGTCTCTCTGGCTGCCAAATGTGTGATTGTCTGTGTGCGACGTTGCTCATGGCACATGCATCAGATACTGGGAAAGGACTGGAAAGATGGTTTCTGTGTTGTGAACCAAATCTGTCTCTGTCCTCTGTGTCATCATTCCCTGCCACACAAATGCATCATTAGAGCTGATGCATTTTCCATTCCTTCACTCCTCTGTGGTGCTTTGGTATTACAACGTAATGTCTGTGCTCCCTACAAGACTTTACATATCACAGACGTAGCTGAAGGCTGCAAAGACAGTGTGACATGCAAGCTATGATTTAAAAAATACACCAAATCACCTTAATAATGGTTTGCACTTCAAATTTCATACAGGGTTTTAAAGTTCTGTTTTTTTTTACAATTACCCAGGCTCATTATAAGAGGAAAATGGTTTTCATACAAAACTTGAAGATAAATGTAAAAGATTATTTTTGTCCATTTCCAGGGTACTAATTCGTGAGCTGAAGCGCCTGGAGAACATCAGCCAATCACCATTCACCTCTCACATCACCAGCAGTCTTCAGGGACTCTCTACCATCCACGCATATGGAAGAGGGCATGACTTCCTCCAAAGGTGAGTGTAATGGTGTCAGTCAGAGATGGAGACGAAACTTTAATTTCATCATATATCACCTTGTAGTTTTCCAGGTTAGTAGATATAACACACCTCACACCAGAAAAAATTCCCCTTAGCAAACACAGCAGGATAGAGCTCTGCTAGCTTTTGTTCTTATTGAAACGGGTATATCCTTCTTTTATCAGATATCAGGAATTATTGGACACCAACCAGGCCTCCAACTACCTCTTCAGTTGTGCAATGCGTTGGCTGGCTGTCCGCCTGGACCTCATCAGCATCTCTCTTATCACTGCTGTAGCTCTTCTCATTGTCTTCATGCACAATCAGATACCTCCCGCCTATGCAGGCCTGGCCATATCATACGCAGTGCAGGTTTGTAAGCAAACACGTGGAGTGACACAGACTGAATGGACACACCTAACAGTCTAAAGGTTGAAAAAAAAGGGACTTTTAAGACTCGATAAGAGAAGTCACAAGTAAAGCTTCTTCTCTTCCTAGCAGCTACCATAAAAGTGTGCTTTGTTTACTTTCAGTTTTAAGATTATTTAATGGAGTCATTTATTTGCAGTGCCTGTCTGGGTAGCCAACTGTTTGGATGTAAATCTGAGTGAAAGCTTGTTCACACTTCTTTACACTGCTCCATAGATAAATAAAACTTAAAGCTTAACAGTGTAACTTATAAATAACACAGTCCTCCTCTTACACGGGAAGAGTTGATTTCATAAACACCGTTGCTCAATTTTGTTGTTGCAACAATCTTACTTGGTCTGGTATGACCTGTACATTTTGCTGCATTATCCACATTATTGATTCAGGTCACTGACTTTAGGACTTCTCTCCACTGGTACCACTGTTACAATAGCTTAACATTTTAGTTGCTAAACTGCTGCTCAGCAGCAGCAACAGTGTTGTTCAAGTCACATAGTCTTGCAATAAAGAACCAATATATGATACACAGATCAAATTACTAATGTCATAATAAACAGAGACATCCGTGGCAGAGAATTGAAATCAGTTGGCTAGATGCTGAGAGAGCCATATCTGCAAATGTGTTATCACATTTTTCAGTGTTCATTGTGTTCATTTGTCAAAGGAGGGGGGCTGTTTCACAGTAATGGGTGTGACAGTGTTAATCATTAACCTTCCACTTCTCTCTGCTTTTTTTCACCTGCAGCTGACCGGCTTGTTTCAGTTTACAGTGAGGCTGCTCACAGAGACCGAGGCTCGGTTTACATCAGTTGAGAGGATCAATCATTACATAAAGGTAAAAGCACTGATTAGTGCAGTGAGGTGGATTATGTGGTTATCAGATATACTGTACAAGGTCACACAGACTGGTACACTGTCTAGAATCACATTATCAGACATGCTGCCGCTCACCACAACAGAGGTGTTGAATTCAGGGGCAGTTGGCCTGTCCAGACGTGTGTGTGTTTGTGCGTGTGTGTGTTCTTACACATGTGTTTGTATATGTGTGATCAACACAGCAAGAAGCAAATAGAAACCCAGTGTGAGGTCTTTACACACTCCACAGCACATGACGGGGCTTGTTTCACACAACAGACATCACCACAAAGATGTGAATATCAACTCAACTTTTTCTTTTCGTTTCAAGAGCAAAGAAAAGCACATAGAGAGAAAATCACTACAAATCAGTTCAGGGGCATGCACCTCCACAGAGATTTAGAGATTAATACTAGATACCATCACTATTCCTTATCTCAGTGTCTAGAGAGTGAAGCACCCCGACAAAGTCCTGAGGCAGATGTTCCTGCCTCCTCCTGGCCTCAGCAGGGAAAGATCACCTTTGAGAATGTAGAGATGCGTTATCGTGATGATCTGCCACTAGTGCTTAAGAATCTGTCCCTCACCATCCTGCCTGAAGAGACCATCGGCATTGTGGGACGCACAGGATCAGGTATGAGGGATGCTCTGTCCCCCAGCCAGCAGCATTTTCATCCTGCGTTTACATCTCTGTTTTGACTTATGCACACATTTCTCTTCACTGTATCTTTTCTGTGTGCGAGTGCAGGAAAGTCCTCGCTGGGCGTAGCTCTGTTCAGACTTGTAGAACTGACAGGAGGCTCTATTATAATTGACGGGATCAATATTGCACAGATTGGTCTGGATGACCTGCGGAGCAAGTTAGCCATCATTCCTCAGGAGCCTGTGCTCTTCTTTGGCACCGTCAGGTAATCCAATGATAATTACATTTATTAACAAGAATTTTAACTCATTAATTCTTCTGGCTTTAAAATACATTTTTGACTAATAAGAAGAGCAAAGGCAACTTGGCAATTCATGCACCTGCTCTCCACTCCGAGTCCTCAGTGTTTAGCAGTGCAACAATGTGGTGTAAATGGGTGTCTGCAAACATTTGTGTACCTCAATCAACCTGCCCCTTTAAAGCTACAATATATGTTTGAAGAGAATATATTATACGTGGTCTGTTTGTTTCTATGATCCTGTTTGCATACATGTTTTTGGCTTTTTGAAGGTTTTTGCTAGTATCGTCACCAAACATGTTGTGTTAATGTTGTTTAAATTGTTGTGTAATTAATTTGAATAACAAAATTCTGTCTTATCTTCCAATAGAACTAATTTAGACCCATGGGATCAATATTCTGATTCTCAGATATGGGACGCTCTTGAGAGGACGCATATTAAAGAAATGGTAAGTGAGAAGATGGTCATACATTGTCAGAGTATACCAAATGATTAATTACTTGAATATAATAAGCCCCGGTCATTTGTCCTCATGCCTTTGCCTTTCCTCAGGTCAGCCAGCTGCCTCACTCCCTCCACTCAGAGGTGACAGAGAACGGAGAGAACTTCTCAGTGGGAGAGCGACAGCTACTCTGTGTAGCCAGGGCCCTGCTGAGAAACAGCAAGGTGCAGATTGCATAATACAGCTATCTTTTATTGACATGTGATACCTTGTTTGACATGGGTGATGATTGGTGCAGCTTAAGTAAGACATTCTCCTCAGTTTTATACTGAAAAAATAGATCTCTCTGTTTCTCACACTTCAGTGTGCATGTAATAACACTGTCACCTGGTGGCATGCATTGGAAAAGCAACTTGTTAACCTCATTTACATCAAAAAGGCATGAGCATGTGATGTTTGTCCTAATTTTGTGTAAATATTAATACATGATACATTTTATATAGCGAGAGCACAGACATGAAGACTTTGTGTGGATGGTGTTGTTTTTTGTCATCTTGTCATCACTATTCTTCCAGCAACAGTTGCTCATCTGCTGTTTTTTAGGTTCTTATACTGGATGAGGCAACAGCAGCCATCGATACTGAGACAGATCGTCTCATCCAGGAGACTATTAGCTTTGCCTTTGGCAGCTGCACCACCCTCATCATCGCCCATCGTCTCAACACAGTGATGAGCTGCAGCAGGGTCATGGTCCTGGACAATGGTCAGGTGTGTATAAATGCAATATGACTGCCTGCACGATTTCACAATTCAGCCCCTTGGTTGAAATTCATTCCCAAGTTGAAGCACCCTGCTCTTCTGTGTAAATATCTCCCTTTGAGGCGATGGATTGAATAAGACAGTGCACATTTTACTTAGGTGGTCTTGTGTTCAGGCTGATATTTGATGTGAATAGCGAACATGAAATGACTTCAGTGTCATGTGTGAATCTTCTTAATAAGCTGATTTTATTTCTATTTCAGGATTCATGAGTGTAACTGAAATGTGATAGATGCATCAGGATAGACTTGGTTCATGGTGTGATATAATTTGTTGCCATGGTGACTATGAAACCACGCTCCCTCACCTACCTGTAGTAGATGTACATGTATTACATGCATTATTTTATAATTATTAGACAGTCCTAAATTGTATAATATTTGTTATTACATTAAATTGCACATATTCAGTCTTGATGGTTGGTTGATTATTTTGGTTTACCATATAGCTATAACTTTGCTTGTAATTCAAGCTTTTAATTTGTTGTATCGTCTCTTGTTTCTCTGTACTCTACAGTATCTAATACTGTAGAAATTACAAAAGAATTCTCATAGATTGAGCCATGTTAAAGTCAGCATCTGTGTGACTGGTGTAAAGTATCATTTAGTGATCAATTTGCGTGGGTTTCTGTGACCAAGTGTAACAAGGTTCTCTGAGGACAATATTTTTTCTTCATCCGCTATTTGTGGGATATAACTTAAAGATTCAGGAACTTTGGATATGCAATATTTACAGGGAAAAAATATGGTTTAATTTTTTTTTCTCCTTCCGCAAGTTCTTGGTATAAGTGAGTTGAACCCTTGATTTTATATTCTGCTGCTTATTTTGTTTTATCCCTTTCACTCTCATAGATTTTGGAGTTTGACAGTCCCGCTGCCTTGCTGGCAGATGAAAATTCAAGATTCAGAGCCATGATAGAAGCATCGGAAAACCAAAGCAGATAAAAGACGCACAAGATGAATTTTGGACATGAGTTGCAGCACCACAAAATGTTGAGTGGCATGCCTGAATTGCACAAAAACACTCAATTATCCCAATCCTGCCATGGTGTGAAAGTGATGTGTTAAGAAATACAGCGACTTTTGTGATGGGTGCTTCGTGTAATAATGTCTGTTTATTTCCACACCAAAGACCCAGGGACCACATTTTTGAAGGACTAATCAAATCTAACTATGCAAAGAAGGTTGTAACAACTTCCTGTTCTTTGCCACGGTGTCACAAGAGTTATTTCCTGGAGGCGAAATAATGAACTGCAAGGGAAACAGAGCAGTGACTCTGATAATAGCACTTTATTTTTCATGTGGAGACACTGAAGAACATGTGGTGCTTCCTTTTCCTCTGGAAGCTAATCAATTATACTCCAAATTAGTTTTAGTCATTTTGACTTCACAGTGCAGGTTCTTACTGTTAATTAAAGAATGGTGTTGACCAGACTAACATTTAATAATATTACTTTAAAGCATTATTGATATGATTGCCTGCCTTATAATCAAGTATGTGCTGAACAATCATGAAGAGTGCAATATCTTTCTATTGCATTGGTACAGTTTCAAGATTGCCTTTGTACACTTGAGATTGTTGTATTGCAATATATTTTTTGTAAGTGTTCGAATTTTATTATAAACATTCTTTTTTCTCTTCAATAAAGATATTTTTTGTATTTGTTGATGTGCAGTTATATAAAATATTTTACTTGTTGAATGTATTAAATAAAAATATGGAGACATTTATAAGCATCATAGACAATCCAGTGATTTAACATTACTGTGATGAACTTGTCAGAACAGCCCAGCAGCACTGCATAAATATGACACTGAAACAAGTACTCCTCCCTGGCTCTTAGGGAAGTGTTAGCACCTTTTATTTGAGTAACCCAGTTAAGGGCTGAAGTGACATTACCCACAATTGTTTTTTCAAGCTCAGACTCAAGTGAGGATATGGTCACATGCACTTTGATACATAATGTATTAGTCTTGACATCAACGGTACGTGAAGCAGTGCAAAAGAGAACCACTAAATTGTTGTGAACTGCTAGTCTGTGACCTTGTGCTTGCAAATCAAAAACCTAACAATGTGCAGCTATCAGCCCATTATGTGCACTGTGTGAAGGGTGGTCAGCTGTCAGCAAACAAAATCAATTCCCTAACAAGGTTGGGGAACAATCTGAATTCTTGAAGCTGCAGTGGAGTGAAAGGTGATAATAATTTATTGATTTATTTACAGTACATGAATAATAAATTTCAAACTTAGCATCAATATGCTCTTGTTATTATCCACAGTTGTGTATTTCCAAACAACATGGTCAATACCTCTTGTCTGAGGTCTACTTCCTTGACCTTAAATAACATTTACATAACCTTAACATAACATAATAATGAATATAATCGCTCAGCTAGTGGCTATCTGGCCTCAACACTGTATGCTCCATGTACAAGAATCTAGGTATACATTGTGTGTTTGTGAGGAAAATGCTTAATATGTTTTGGCTGGCTCAGAATTTGTTTTCTTATTCAACTGTCACTCAAATATATTAAACTGTCAGTCTACCTACCTTCTTGGATTAGAATGATTGAGAAAACTGCTGAATTTCTATGCTGGATGTTTCAACAACTAAGATTAAAGTAATATAAATACATATCTGTCCGTCATTCATTCTTCCGGTTTCCAGGGCAAAAAATAAGCTGCTGTGCAATGTTTGCAGTATTCTTTGCTTGAATAACACAAGTTGCGATGTGGCATTTTTAGATTTAGATTTAACATATCAAATTAGGTATATGTGCAAAGCTGAAATACTGGATGTCAACACAACTGAGTGTTGACACAGGAACGGGGCCTCAGAACAGTGAATAGTGCAGGACTCATTTTAAGGCACATGTCATCTCAGATAATGTTATGCCAATGCCAAATTTGCAATTCAGCACAAACCACATGGGATCATAAGGGTTGATGAAATTTTTAATCTTCAGAAATGATGTTCACAAATAACATGTCAGTGATCGTTTACACAGGTATAGTTCTGCATCTAGACTTATGTATGTTGCTATGGTATGAAATTTACATACATTCATTAACTATAAGTGACCACGTGATCAAAGGTTAGGCTGAATTTATGAATAGTTTACATTGCAACTAATTTATTTACAGTAAGAACAGGTTAGAATAACATATATTACACATATCCATATGGTCTCAATATCTTGTTTATCAGTTAAACCACTGTTATGCCTGACTGTATACTGTATGCTCTATGATACTTTATATAATGATTTAAGAATAAAATACTCATAAAATGTATTGGAAAAATAAGTAAATGTAAAAAAAGTAATGAGAAAAAGTAGTTTCCTGATTAATTTCACACTTTGTGTTTGTATTTCAAAATAACAGATATGTCATATTGATATCATGACAGTAAAAAGTAAATTGAAATTGAATTGAATTGAATTTAATCAGATATAATGTTTTCTGTATTTAACTCGTGTAAAGTAAAAACATACCTTAAAATCTTATTTAAATAGAGTATTTATATACTTGCGGATTAAATATTTGATAATATAATACAATTTATGTTTTAAGAGAAAAAGGTCCAGAGGTGTTCTCCGTGACTTTTATTCTGAAGTTCGCAGCGGAAGTGTGTGTGGTTGTTGTAACTGGGTTCAGGCTGCTGAGGAGGAGGAAAGCCCAGGCTGTGATGCCGCTGGATGATGGCTGCTTTCGGGATCCTAAGTTACGAACACCGGCCATTAAAGCGGCCCCGGCTCGGCCCTCCGGACGTCTATCCTCAAGATCCGAAACAAAAAGAGGTCAGGTTTTGACGATGCGCCGTCTGGAAACCCGCGAGTGATGTTTAGGGGAGAGAAATTTGGAGCCAAGAAGCAGAGCGAGCTAACAGTAGCTAGCCTGTTTAGCGAGCCCTCCAGACGACTGGGGCCTAGCAATAACAATGAGCAGCACCCAGTTGTCAGTTTCTTAGCTAGCTCGGCAGTTTATTTGGAAAAGAACCGGTTCGTTAGAGACCCGAGTTTGCTAAGCTAGCTCACGGCCCGAGGGGTGTTATCCACTCGGAAATAAACAAATACCAGTATTTATTTGGGCTGAAATATCCATTGGCTATCCATTTTTTTTTCTTCCCCCCTCTCCCAGGTTTTCTGCGTGACTGGTAATTGTTTGTTAGCTTAATGTTTTGGTACTACGAGTCAGCGTTAGCGAAACTGCTCAGCTAAGCTTGATGATCTGTGTTCAAGTGCAGTTCAGGCTAAATGATCTATGCCCAGCTTTAAAGCTGGAGTTTGGCCTAGCAGGGCTGTGCTGTTGGCCCCTGATTTATTATTAACCTAAGATAATGTGTTGATGTTGACGCAAAGCTGGCTGCTTTACCTCTGGGCTGTTTTTGGCACCGTGTCTGCAAATATATAGTAATGTAAAAATATATAAAAAGTAAAAATATAAGTAATGGCTCAATAATATTTAATTGTAATTAAGTGAATTTCTCTGGTGGAAGCAAACGCGATCAAGCACACACCCCGATTTTCTCTTCCTACTACTAGCTGGTATAGGATGAGATATTATTGGCATTAATCTGAAATCTGTGTTTCAGGATGAGTTGACTGCACTGAATGTGAAACAAGGATTCAATAACCAACCAGCTGTTTCTGGTGATGAACATGGCAGTGCCAAAAATGTCAACTTCAACCCTTCAAAGGTAATGACAAAATGATTTCCACTGGCGTTTTTGGCTCATTAACCTTTTAGTCCATTGTCATATTCACAATTGTGTATTCTTCCCTTCTCGGTTTTGTTTTGTTTCTGTATTAAGTATATTTTGTGTGTATCTTGTTTTATACAATTGTCTTAGTTTTATTTATTTTAATATCCTTAAAACATCACATTGGTCAACGCAGCCTGTACTTTAGCTGCTGTGTTGTTGTATTTTCTGTGAATGTGCTTGTGATTGATTTAGCCATCACACATTTCCCTCAATGCTTTGCAGATCAGTTCAAACTTCAGCAGCATCATTGCAGAGAAGCTGCGTTACAGCACATTTCCAGACACAGGGAAGCGTAAGCCACAGGTCAACCAGAAGGATAATTTCTGGCTTGTCACAGCAAGGTCACAGAGCTCCATCAATAACTGGTTTACGGATTTAGCTGGGACTAAACCCCTAACACAGCTGGCAAAAAAGGTAAGACCCTTGTGTTAGCTTAAGCATTTAAATGGTGTTCTTTCCATTTGGCTTTAACTAACAATATAATTTCTGGAGAAATCTAAATATGAAATGTTTTCTCCACACTGCCCTGACCCTCTGCTTCTGTTCAGGGTTTTTGTTTAGTTTGGTTTGATTTTTTTCTTAAAGAACTCGCATGGAGTTTTTTTTAGGCCATTGCCAAAATCCAATGTTTTTCACCCATGTCCATGAAAAAGGAAATGGATTCTAACTGGTAAATTTAAAGCGTGAATAAAATCAATTCAATTATAGCTTGAAGAGGCTTTTAGCTGGGCGCTGAGATTGAGATGCTGTTTTTTTGACCATAGCCTCAATATTAAAATGGACACTGACTCTGGGTTTGAAAAGTGAAACCAATGCAGAAGCCAGGCAGTGACTCCACTGTTTGCAAAAATAGCAAGACTGTATTGAAGCCTATGGAGAAAACACTCTCCACTTGATTTACTGCCTCAGTAAAAGTTTAACTGTTGAGTTCATGGTCTCAATCACTAGTTTTAAGTCTTCTTCAATACTAAATGTTCATTTTTTAAAATTATGATCCCATTAAGAAGAAAGTAGACAATAAAGAAGGGTATGCATAAAGGCATGACTATCGTGTAACTGATGCACTGTACCACACACACAGACGTGCCTGACAATGCAGATAGAGTACAGAGCAAGTGAAACCCACCCCTTTCAAAAAACCATGATATCTACGGCCAAATTACAAAAACCAGTCTTCAAAACGACATGTTCATAAACCAGTGGGTGATGTTTGTTTTTGACAGGTCAGTTTTCCAGAAGTACAGCACTTCCAGATTTCTCTCTAGCTACTTCATCGACACCACAGATGAAGTAATATCAAGAGAACAACAGAAATTGTAGACTTCATGCATGCAATTCCTCATTTTTGAAACAGAACAGGCAATGATGGAAAAAAAAATTTGTTCAGCTAAAATAAAATCCCTCAAGGATTCCTGTAGACTGTTGTGTTTACATCATGTAAAAGGGTGTTTAGACATACCACTCATAAATCCAGAAAACTTTCAATGAATTACTTCGATGAACTGTTGTCTTTTGTGGGTTTTGCATAGAAATATTCCTGCTGTGTGTATCGTTTCACTCAACATTACTGATGCCTCGAAACGTCCTTTTGACAGGTTCCAATCTTTAGCAAGAAGGAGGAGGTTTTTGGATACTTGGCCAAGTACTCAGTCCCTGTCATGCGTTCAGCGTGGATGATCAAGATGACCTGTGCGTATCACGCAGCCATCACAGAAACTAAAGTCAAGAAGAGGCATGTGATTGATCCTTGTATAGGTAAGCAAGTAAAGCTGGATGCTTATTTCTAATGCCCTTTGACTGAAAACATAATTATACTTATTCCACTCTTGAGTTTTTTTTTTTTTTAATTTTTGTACAGAATATGTGTTGGTTGTCATTAGATTATTCTGAAATGCATTTCCCTGTGTCTGTTTGTGTGAAGAATGGACCCAGATAATTACTAAATACCTGTGGGAGCAGCTTCAGAAAGTGGCCGAGTTTTACAGACAGTTTCCGAGTCAAGGTTGTAGCTCACCACTACCAGCCACTCCTGCTGATGTTGAGACAGCCATGAAGCAGTGGGAATACAATGAGAAGCTGGCCATGTTCATGTTTCAGGTCAGTTCCCTGTTGAACAGTGTTAGGTTAACATGTTACAATAATAATTTTTGCCTTGCTGCAGTCGTAGTAATGGGCTATAATGGATGTCTGGTGGTTATATTAGTTACTGCTGTGAGGAAAACATAAATTATTTTAGAACATATTATATAATGCATTGTGCCAACATGTAACTATCAAGGAAAAACATTTTCCCTCTAGCTGTTGATCATTCTGCTTTTCATTATGCTGGAATAACATATAGCACAAAACAGCAGAGGTTTTATTGTACAGGATGGACAGGCTGGCAGTTTTAATTAGATGTATAGCAAGTATCACAGGGTAAATGTAAAATCTGCATCTTTATGATCAAATTCTGAATGAAACAATATTAAAGCAAGATTTTTTTTTTCTTTACTAGATATTAAGATGCAGCTGTGTTTTGTTTTTGTGTTTAGGATGGTATGTTAGACAGACATGAGTTCCTGACATGGGTGTTGGAGTGCTTTGAGAAGGTCCGACCTGGTGAAGATGAGCTTCTCAGACTCCTCCTGCCCCTCTTACTACAGGTATACCCCTCTATCCATTTACTGTCATCTCAACATCAGTCTTACACTATGTACGCATTCCTACTTTACATTCACACAGCTGTACACAGTTACACACACTAGCCGCTCCGGGTTACAACAGGCTTCAGCAGCTGTCAACAGTTTATCATGAACCCCGCTGTGGGTCTTCGTCTGCAGCACTTTGGTGGCGTTGACCTTTGCTGACAGTAGCCTCTGGAGCCTCACGGCCTCTCATTTGGTTTCTATTTCCAAAGCTGACTGATGTTAATGGTCACTGAGTGCTATGGGTAATGCTGTGAATCTTTCCTCCATCCTGCAGTACTCAGGGGAATTTGTACAGTCGGCTTACTTGTCACGGAGACTGGCTTACTTCTGCACACGCCGCCTCAACCTGTTGCTAAGCGACGGGAGCCTAGGCCCCGGCACAGGGGGACATCCAGCGCATGGCATCTTGACGCAGCAGGGTAACGCCCTGCCACCTACCCCGACCTCCCAGCCAGCAGGAGGGAACCAGCCTCAGACACCCTTCACAGATTTCTACATCTGTCCACAGCACAGGCCTCTGGTGTTTGGCCTCAGCTGCATGTTGCAGGTATTACTCCTTCATTTTGACTGATACATAATTAATACATGGAACACTTTGCGCATCATGCTGTAATGAATATATCTGAAGATGTGTTACCCGACACACCATACATACTTACTTTTTCCTCTCCCTTGTTTGTGTCTGTTCTTGTCTCATCAGAGCATAGTGTTGTGTTGTCCCAGTGCTCTGGTGTGGCATTACTCCCTAACAGACAGCAGAAACAAGACTGGCTCCCCTCTGGACCTCCTGCCCATCGCCCCATCCAGCTTACCAATGCCAGGAGGCAACACTGCCTTTACACAGCAGGTACCTCCATCAGCACTAATCTAGTTTTTATCCTTTTCTGTCGTTGTAGACAGTTTGTAAGTGTGTGTGAATATGTGTGTGTGTGTATGCACAGCACACAAAACAAAAATATTGCACCTACTTACTGCAGAGCAGGGAACAAAACAAGTCTGGGCACAAAGAAGTAGCTAATACAGATAAAATAAGACAAACCAATAAACTGAGAGAAAAGGGACAATTCTTGTTGTACCACTAAAGCTGTTGGAGGGACCTGTCGCTTGATAAACACAGCTGCAGAGGTTCTGGCAGTGGTTTATGTGCTCACTCTTGGTTTTCCCATTGGTTTTTGGGTACTTTTTGGGTGCAAGATGACAGGATGATGTTCTCTGAACCCTTCTTTTATTTCAGGTCCGTGCAAAGTTGAGAGAAATTGAGGAGCAAATTAAAGAGCGAGGCCAGGCAGTGGAGTTCAGGTGGTCGTTTGATAAGTGCCAGGAGACCACAGCAGGTAAGAAATCTGTTCCTCTATCTCCGCAGATATCTGTTAGCAGCTTGTACAAACAGATTTGTAGGAGGACAACAAGGTTCATCTTTGAGATGATTATTTGCAATCTGTTGCCAGGGTTCACCATTGGAAGGGTTCTTCACACTCTGGAGGTTTTAGACAACCACAGCTTCGAGAAGTCTGACTTTAACAACTCACTGGATTCGTTGTACAACAGGATATTTGGGTCTGGTCAGAGTAAAGATGGTCATGAAGTAAGTCTTCTTGTCTCTCTATTTTCTTATGAATGAAAATGTAGTGAACATGTTTTTTAAATGATCAAAAATACATTGTCAATGTTTAAATTGAGCAGCATATTTTTAATCTGAACATGTACTTCATTTTGTTCCTGGCCTCTGTGCTGTGCTGATATGTGGCACCAAGTTATTCTGTTTTTCACAGTATCATCTCATAATGCATATTTCTGTCCAGATGTCACCAGATGATGATGCGGTGGTGACCTTGCTTTGTGAGTGGGCAGTGTGCTGTAAGCGTTCTGGCAGACACAGGGCAATGGTGGTGGCCAAGCTGCTGGAAAAGAGACAGGCTGAAATAGAGGCTGAGGTGAGAAACACACCACCTCTGCTGACCTCTGAATTGTGTTTCTCTCTGTTGCTTGTTATACAGAGATCCAAACTGATGTCCACACATGTCTAGCAGTAATCAGTCTTCTCTGTTATTTGTTCCTAGACTTGTGACCCCTTAAAATACAGCAATATCTACTTGTGACTCTGCATCACAAGTTTCTGCCTTACTGTGTGTATGAGTTATTACAAATTCAAACACAGAATACATTTTCCTGCTCAGATTTAAATTTAAGAGATAAAAGTATTTAGCATGTTACCAGAAAAAAAAGCAAACATTTTTATTCCTTAATCTTTTGGGACCTGATGGGGTGAAGGAAACACCTGATCTAAATCTCAGGAACGTTACTGTCATGCATGTCTGAAATTATCCACCTTTGACTTTCATCTCCACAGAACTTACAACTTAAGTTAATAGTTTGCAAAACAACTGATTTTCCTACATGCCTTTTTGCCCTGCAGACCCATTACGCCCGCCAACATTAGAGTAACGTTTAAAAATATTCCTAATGCATAATTGTGACATCTGTGGATTAAAATGTACACTTAAATGAATGCGTCAGATAAGGAGAGTTTTTGAATAAATGTTCTACATTTTGCACTTAAAGGCTGTGTGTTTCTTTGCAGAGGTGTGGTGAGTCGGAGGTGGTGGATGAGAAGGGCTCTGTGTCATCTGGCTCCCTCTCAGCTGCCACACTACCAGTCTTTCAGGATGTTCTGCTACAGTTCCTTGATACTCAGGCCCCCACATTGAGTAAGGCTTTCTTTTTTTCACTCATATCCTGTGGCTGTAATTCACAAATGTGTCAAATTTGATCTCGATCTAATACTGGAGGAACTTTATACCCTTTTGTCTTTGCCTCTTATTTCATTTCCCAGTGCATATTTATTATAAATGATTTGGCATGGGAAACCCACTATTAAATTATTCAAATCCTCTTTTTCTTTCTGCAGCGGAGCCAGGGAATGAAAGTGAACGAGTGGAGTTCTCCAACCTGGTCCTGCTCTTCTGTGAGCTCATTCGTCACGATGTCTTTTCCCATAACATCTACATGTGCACACTCATTTCCCGTGGTGACCTGGCTTCTGACTCCCACCTGCCGCGCCCGCGATCCCCCAGCGATGAGCCCTCCGATGAATCAGAGCGCAAGGAGCAGGACGCAGGCAGCAGTGTCAAGATGGAGGCATGTTGGAGGCATCTGTTGTTGGTGTTGTGGAGTGTGATGAGTCATTTTTGCTGCAGTACAAAACAGTGTGGGGTAAAAGAGTAACATGAGACTATGGCTTGCTCAACAGGATACCGGTCTGTCAGAGTCGATGGAAATTGATCACAACTCCAGTGCTAATTTTGATGAGGTAAACACAGTATTTAACATTTTTAGTGTTTTAGTTTAGTGTTAATTTTAATCAACAACAATTGTTTTGTGAACATTTCAGGATTCCTCACGTACCCTTTCTTAGATTAATTTCAGCCTCTTTTTACCTTGCAGATGTTTTCTCCTCCGATGCACTGTGAGTCTAAGGGCAGCCCCTCTCCAGAGAAGCCAGCTCTGGAGCAGGACAGCAAGGCTGGCTGTAAGGACAAGGGCATGGACCCGGCCTTTCCTCAACTGTACGAGCAACCCCGCCACATTCAGTATGCCACTCACTTCCCTATTCCTCAGGTGAGAACGTTTATAGTTTGGCATTTAAAGAAAGAAGTTATGAATCAGCAGATGTTTCCTTAGAATGAGTTTAATAAGTTGAGTAAAGCTTCAGTCTTGAAATACACAGTGTGATTTTATGTAGCTGTGCAGTAAAAAATAAGTATGATTTATCAGTAATGCTTGTCAGATGGCTGTAAAGCTCTAGAAACCCTCTTCCTTTATCACCTGTTCCTGCTGTTTGATTTGTGTTATTTCTTGGTGTGCTGCTCAGGTCATCAAGTGCATCCAGTTTATGAGACTCTGTGTCTTTTTGTCTTTGCCTTTAGGAGGAAAGTGCCAGCCATGAGTGCAACCAGCGGTTAGTGGTCCTGTACGGTGTGGGCAAACTGAGAGATGAAGCGCGACACACCATCAAGAAAATTACCAAAGACATCTTGAAGGTGCTCAACCGCAAAAGCACAGCAGAAACGGGTAACTCAATTTTATCAGCTTTTTGACTGATGCTTGTCGTGCTACGTTTCCCATTTAGTTGATATTTTACATTACTCATAGCTGTAGGCATGCAGTTTGTCTGGCAGCCAGCTTCCATTTAAGATTAGGTTTCATCAATTTAATTTTACCTACTTTTCATGTTAAGGAATGAAAATGGAGGCAATGAAATTGCCTTGAAGTTTTGATAAGTGTCCCCTAATTTATTAAGTGCATCTCTATGTATATCACATTGAATATAATGTTTTGCCTTGTGCAAAGCAGGAGCTTTATCATACTTGGATGTTTGTAAAACACAGTTCACACAAACACATTGATTGCTGGTTTCACACTGTCGCCGGTCCAGCTGTTATCTTCCTAATAACTCTTATTTGAATACTTTTCATTTGTATTCCCTTTCTCCTGCCCTTCTTAAGAGGACAAGCTTTTTTCTTTATCGACCCAGGGGGATGGCATTACTCAATCTTCTTTCCATCCAATTTCTATGCTAATAGCTCTCATCTGTTCACAGCCACTTTATCTCACATACATGTGACCTTATTAAGGTGATTTAAGGTTTTCAGAGTTATAATTGCACAGATTGGAGTGTTTTGTGTCAACTTAGCACATTCCTTTGAGCTCATCATGACCTTCTTACAACTGTGTTTCTCTTAAATTCAAAGTGCCACTTTCTTTTTCTTAAACTGCCTTTATAGCAGTGTCTTCTGCAGTAAAGCTTCAAATCGAAGGAGGCTACAAATAAGATAACAAGCCACTGGTTTAACTTGATTTCACGGCTGGTCTGTTCGGCAGACTGGAAAGAATACTGCTGACCAGTCATGAGTTGCTTCCTCTCTTATTTTTTTCCCTCTCTTTCCCAAATACGCAGGAGGAGAGGAAGGACAAAAGAGAAAGAGGAGTAAGCCGGAGGCCTTTCCCACTGCAGAGGATATCTTCTCCAAATTTCAGCACCTCTCCCACTTTGACCAGCACCAGGTCACCTCGCAGGTAACCAAAGAGTTCATCAATGCAGATACTCTAGCAGCCTAAAACAAGAGGCCTCCCAAGGTGACTCATTTGGATGTAAATGTAATTTGAGTGTAATTTGATTTCTCTTGTGAGGTGTCTGAATATAATTTAAATGGATAATGCACTGGGGTGGCTGTAACTTGAAAACCCAGCACATCATAATGTATTTAAATTTTATATAGTACAGGTTGTAATGGAGAATGCAGTTAATCCAGAATGCAATAAAGTCAGTAATATCACATAGAAAATCAAATATAAAACACTTTGCATTTGAAAATTATGTACAATTTCATTTGCATTTTTAATAGCTCTTAATTCAAGTGTCGCTGATAGCAGTCAGGCAAAGCTTTATTTATATAGCACATGTCATTTAGGGTGGAAGCACAATGTGCTGCACAAAGCATAAGCTACCATGGAAGTTGCAACCACAAAGACTGAAGATAGTAAAAGAAAAGAACATTAGACTTAAATAAACGCAAATGAAAACAAACACAATAATAAAATGTGTGAATAAAAGACTATGAAGAAAATAGTTGAGACCAACAACAGATCAGTAAAAATGAATGCAAATTAATTAAACATGAATTAAAATGATAATAATGTAGGAATTAAATTACATTAAATAGAATAATTGCTAGATTATTAAACCAATAAAAGGAATAAATATTAAATTAAATTGTAATTAACATCAGCAAAGCAGCAAAGACTGAAAATCGCAGCTAAAACAATCTTTCTGTTTAGTCTTAAAAGACGATAGCAATACAACTACTTGGCATGTTCCAGTGGATTGGAACTTAAAAGCTAATGGCAGTCCCAGGGTCACGTCTGCGTGAAACTAATTTAGATTCATAAAGTCTCAAGAGGCCAAAAGCTATTTCTTAATGTTCAGCCCTGTTTTTTGCGTATTCGTTTTCTTGCTAAAAGGTAGATGAGATAATCAATGCCACTCAGCAGCCAGGTTCATGGTTTCTTCCTGCTTTCAGTGTTTATGCTAAGCTAACCTAATTGATGTAGTTTACTATGAAAAGGGATAGTTGAGTGATAATGAAGATGTATTAATTATCCATGTATTGGTAAATAAATCCAATGAAGTATACCTGCATAAAATCTAATTTGATTTATAGTCCATTTGTCAGACTTGTTCCCCCCCAAACAGCAACAGTTGAGTGGCTGATGAAATATTTTGGCATATTTTGAATGTTCCTGTTCATGTTACAAACAGACTGAGAGCTATGCTTAACAACAGTGTGTTGTATTGTGTCAGAGCCAAGTCTGGAAGTAGGGTTGTCTTTTGCATGTTAAAGATATCTGATATTTTGTGTGCAGGTGTCCAGAAACGTGCTGGAACAGATCACCAGCTTTGCCTTAGGGATGTCCTATCACCTGCCTCTTGTCCAGCACATCCAGTTCATCTTTGACCTCATGGAGTACTCCCTGAACATTAGTGGCCTCATAGACTTTGCTATTCAGGTATGGGCAACTTAACCACTAACTTTTTAACATGGATAAATCCAGATGAATCCAATTTTAATCATCACTATAAAACTGTGTGTGTTTTGTAGCTTCTGAATGAGTTGAGTCTGGTGGAAGCCGAGCTGCTGTTGAAGTCGTCCAGCCTGGTGGGCAGCTACACCACCAGCCTCTGTCTGTGTATTGTTGCTGTGTTGAGGAGATACCACTCCTGCCTCATTCTCAATCCTGAGCAGACAGCGCAAGTTTTTGATGGGTATGTGACTTAATAAGCTGTGATGCTTGCCAACAAGAATTAATTGGGGGCCCAAACCCTGGACTTGATGGTTTGGTAGTCATTATGGTGAAATGAACTGCAATAGAGGCTGGATCTCATCCCTAAAGGGATGTTTGCAGAGTAAGACATCAGTTAAACTCATAATTAAAGTAATAAAAAGGGTGTTTGGAATTGCAAGTCAAAGATTTTTCCACTATCTTTTAATGAGGATTTTTATTGTCTCAGGACTGCTGACAAGGTGTTTGCTTCCTGAATGTCTGTTCGAAGTTGTTTGTGATGCTGGTGCTTGAGGAATTCTAGTTGATTTTACAGTTGCAGTTGTTTAGTCAGTTTTATGCCTCAATGCCTCAAACGTCTCAATACTTACAGATACAGATATAAAGCCTGTTTAAAATCAACACAAATAATTATAAAAGTTTAGTTTAGCAGGGAGTATGTGCTGGACTGTTTCTCCAGGATTGTTAAAGAAAAAATAGGCCTGGCACATAATCACCCGTAAAACTCCAAATTGTTGTTTTGTCACTTCAGGTTTTTATGAATGAACACATAAGATATAGGGAGATAATTTGCATCTTTAGAGGTAATTTATCTTATTTGCTGTTTGCTGTTTTCAGTCGTAAAAGTTAGTCGGCTGCTAGCAGTAGGGTCACAATTACAGCCATGAGTGTCTTCTTATCATCCCATTTTCTCAGCAAGAAACTGAATAAGCTAAACCAAAACCTTTCCTTCAAATATGCAACTGAAGTTGCTGGAGAGTCATATGTGTAAATGTGTTCACAGATTGCGCATCGTGGTGAAATCAGGTGTGAACCCGGCAGATTGTTCCTCTGCTGAGCGTTGCATCTTGGCGTACCTGTATGACCTATACACCTCCTGCAGTCACCTCAAGAACAAGTTTGGCGAGATCTTCAGGTTTGACAATGAAAATTTTTGACAAATCCTTGAAGGACAGCTTTCTTTTTTTAAGACAAATGAATGTGTCAAATAGTGAATCAAACTCAACTCTTTGTAATTTATAGTTGTTCCTTTTCAGTGTTAGTCTTACCTCTGACTCTGTGTTCTCTCTCAGTGAGTTCTGCTCCAAAGTGAAGAACTCCATCTATTGCAACATCGACCCGTCGGACTCCAACATGCTTTGGGATCCTGTGTTCATGATGGAGGCCATCGCCAACCCTTCAGCCCACAACTTCAACCACTCCATGGTGGGCAAGATCCTCAACGACAGCCCAGCCAACCGCTACAGCTTCGTCTGTAATGTGCTCATGGATGTGTGTGTGGACCACAGAGATCCTGAGAGGTGTTTTACTCTTGTTAAAATTATTTTATGTGTGTGTGTTTGAGAGACTGCTACAATTCTCAACTCCTTGTTGGACTATTGTTGATTTTGTGTAATGTGTTTTTAAGGGTCAACGACATTGGGATCCTGTGTGCAGAACTGACGGCGTATTGTCGCTCTCTGAGTGCTGAGTGGCTCGGCATCCTCAAGGCTCTCTGCTGCTCCTCCAACAACGGCAACTGTGGCTTCAATGATTTACTGTGTAATGTAGATGTAAGTTTAGAAATATCACATTTTGGACAATGATATCATGCAAATATGTTTTTACAAGTAGCAACCTTTCAGGTTCATTTCATTGTTCATTTCCAAATATTTAGTGGTCCTGCAGCAGCTTCTCACCATAGAGCATTAAATTTAATCTTAATTAAGTTGATCTCTGTGCTTGTGTCCTTCAGGTCAGCGATTTGTCCTTCCACGATTCCCTGGCAACCTTCGTAGCCATTCTCATTGCTAGACAGTGCCTACTCCTAGAAGACCTGGTTCGATGTGTAGCCATTCCTTCCCTACTCAATGCAGGTAAGGATTATTTAACCTTGAGTATGCAGCATTGCAAAAATGCAAAAATCTCACAGCCATTAGGTTTTCCATAAATGAGTGAAGAGTACATTGCTACTGGGCTCATAGAAAGGAAAACCTCTGTATGTAATGCATTACTTCTGTCAGAGAGGAAAGTAAACACAGCGTACTTGATCTGGATCCATGAAACCTTGACGTGCTTTGTGCACCAGCCAGAGAAGAGCCTCTCTCTCCCTGCTGTTAATCTATCTTCTCCCAGCTTGGACACAAAGCCCCATTCAGCCATGCTGTTTGGTGTTTGGCTCATTTTATACCGCAACTACACATGCCAAATGCCAACAACTCTGGCTTGTGATAAATGCTTTGTTCTCACTCCCTTTTTCACGACAGCAGCTCCATGAAAATTCCTCTTTATCCTGCCTGATGAGAGGTCTATCTAGGACAAGGTTTAAATTTAGATGTGACTTTGATATAAAAGATGGTGTAGCCTATGCATAACAATTTGAACTTGAGTTATGTGATGAAAACAAACTCAACTCTAATCAGTGCACGCGTGTCCGGACTTACCTCCAGCCTGCAGTGAGCAAGACTCTGAGCCAGGGGCCAGACTCACCTGCAGGATTCTGTTGCACCTCTTCAAGACGCCACAGCGCAACCCCGTGCCCCAAGATGGTGTGAAGTCAGGTAGCGAAAACAAACAAAAACTTTCTGTCATTGTCTCAACACATTCTTGTTTCTCCCTGATTGTGACTCTGTATCTTGTCCTGGTGTTATGACTTTGCAGATAAATCTTCAGTTGGTATCCGGTCGTCTTGTGATCGCCACCTTCTCGCTGCCTCTCAGAACAGCATCGTTGTCGGAGCAGTATTTGCTGTCCTAAAAGCTGTCTTCATGCTGGGTTAGAATCTTTTGTCATATTAATAAGTTTATGGGTCAGAACCTGTCTCTTAAAAATCTGGTTTTCTTTGTCAAACCTCTGAACTGATGGATCTCACTGGTTGATTTTACTGGTCTGTGCTTGTTTTAGGTGATGCTGAGCTGAGAGGCTCAGGACTGTCGCACCCTGCTGGGCTCGATGACATATCTGAGGGACGCAATGTCTCCATAGAAACAGCCAGTCTAGATGTGTATGCAAAGTATGTTCTGAAGACGATCTGCCAGCAGGTGAGAGTGCGAGTTGAAATGAGGTGATGATATGAAAGAAATAAATTGCAGCACTGCTGTTAACACAGTCAGTTTGAAATGTAAGGTGTGAAAATGAAAGTACTGAGATAACCTATGAGAGACAAATGGCTTTCTATTCCTGAGGAGCAGAGCACAGTTTCCTCGTCATGGTCAGTATTCTCAGTGCCGTTTTCTGCTACCATAAGTGATCCTTTTCTGAGATATTTATAAATGCAGTAAGCTTAAGATGTATAAAAAGTGCGAATGAGATCATTTTCTGCAACAGATGTTACTTATGCCACATGGATATGAAGGCCAGAGAGAGAGAGAAAGCTGGCAGCAGCTTCGAGGGCTGGACGTGCCCTGAGCCCTTAAGAGACTTCAGACACATTTTTCTACCCAGCAAATCTCTGACATGTGCAGTTTTCTTCCTGAGAAATGAACCTTTGCTCTGATAAGCTTTTGTTATGCATCAGTGTGGATGGTTCTGTGTCTTGATCTATCGTATCGCTGCTTTTAAAATTAAGATGCTGTAATTCAGGTCCTCATGTTAGGGAATGGAATTTACAGACCTCTTTCATGTTTTCCTCTTGCTTTCCCTCTTGTTCTGTCCTGCAGGAATGGGTTGGAGAGCGCTGCCTGAAGTCTCTGTCTGAGGACAGCAGTGCCCTCCAGGACCCCGTGCTGGTAAACATTCAGGCCCAAAGGCTGCTGCAGCTTATTTGCTATCCTCACCGCCAGCTGGACAGTGATGATGGTGACAACCCACAGAGACAGCGCATCAAACGCATCCTGCAGGTGCAAAATACGCACACACTTAATGTGTTTTAATTTTATTCTAACCTCTGAGAGGACCCCCCCAACCCTCATATTAACCCCATTATTCTTACCCCAGAAAAATCAAAATTTATTTTTAAGTAAATGAGGACTCTTTGTTCAAATATATATACACGTATGTATGAAACATGAGCAGGTTTTTCAAGTGTGTTGGCCTCGATCATCCCTGATTTTTTTTCTTAAAAGTAGTAGCATGTCATGTTGAATCAAAATGGTGAGGTTTTGCTGCCCTCTACTGGCTGAATCGGGATTTATGAAGTTTCTTAACAGTACCGTGGACTGTTCATACTCTGAACTTGTTTTTAACAAGTGGAACAAATGTGTATTACATGTGTATAACAGTAATTCTCTTTCATAGAACATGGACCAGTGGACAATGAGGCAGTCCTCTCTGGAGCTGCAACTGATGATCAAACAGAGCACAAACAATGTAAACCGCTGCTTTAAGGGCATCAAACCATTTTTTGAAGGACACAAGATGTCTAATAATGTATAGTCTGAGTATTTATCTTTTTATTTTTTATTTTCAATAGGAGCTCTATTCACTCTTGGAGAACATAGCCAAGGCTACCATAGAGGTGTTTCAGAAATCAGCTGAGATGAACTCCAGTAACCCCTCAGGGAATGGAGCAGTGGTCCAAGGTGGCTCCGCATCTAACAACAACAGCACCACAAGCAAGATGAAACCTATTTTAAGGTGTGTCCTCATCATAGGAGATGGCTGATTTGGAAAATATTTAGTTCTTTAAATCTTAAATTTAAAGAACTAGTTAATAAAACTAGTTAATACTGTTCAGGCTTAAACCCTTGTACTTGGTCTCCTTTTATATTCATTGCAATTCGCTTACTTCTTATTTTAAATGCCTCGCTTAACTTAGCATTTGAATTGCCTAAATTTTTCTTTTATGTAAATTTATAAATCGACATATGAATAGCATATCAAATGCTAACCCTATAACCTTCTTTTCCTTGTCTTTTTGGTCTGCACACAGTGATGCTGAAGTCTTAACATTTTCCTTTGCACTCTGACTTGCAGCTCATCTGAGCGGTCAGGTGTTTGGCTGGTGGCTCCGTTGATAGCCAAACTACCCACCTCAGTTCAGGGCCATGTACTTAAGGCAGCAGGAGAGGAGCTGGAGAAAGGACAGCACCTGGGCTCTTCCTCACGCAAGGAGAGGGACAGGCAGAAACAGAAAAGGCAAGTGGCAAACTCGTACTTCTTTGATACTGCAACAAATCACACTTTATTAAAGAAAAATCTTTTCTAGCATCTGCTAAACTGAATGACTGGAAGGATGCTTTAATTTTGTGTCACTCTCACAGACAGTGGAGGGTACAAGAAAAAAATTTGCCATCCATCGAACAAAATCTCTTCTTTATTAAATTCAGTTTTTCCTTCCTCAGTATGTCTCTGCTGAGCCAGCAGCCATTCCTGTCTTTGGTGCTGACCTGTTTGAAGGGGCAGGATGAACAGAGAGAAGGCCTTCTCACCTCGCTCTACAGCCAAGTGCAGCAGATTGTCACCAACTGGAGAGAAGACCAGTATCAGGACGACTGCAAGGCAAAACAAATGATGCATGAGGCTCTGAAACTACGCCTGAATCTTGTAAGAATTTCTCAAACCATATAATCCCTGGATATATAAAGTCCATGTGTTATTAGTTTTGTACTCTTGTGTTGACATTTACTAGACTTTTCTCTTTGGGAACCAGCAGCCAGGCTATGGAAAAAGTCTTACAAATCCCTGAATTTGTTCCCTTAAAAACATCTAAGAAACAAGTATTTTCTTTTGCCTACTATAGGCAGTAATGTTACAAATAAAGTCCTTTTACTTTTAATTTTGTTCCCAGGCTTTTCAAGCTACGGTAGTGAGGAGACTCATTGACCCATCACAAACAGATGTTGATTTTAGCAAAAACTTATGTTACATGTTGTAAGTTATTTTAAATGAATGAATCATGTTTTGGTTCATTTGTGTAATGAATTATATCTTGAGTAATTATTGTTATATGGCATTGGGAAGTGAAGAACAACTTTGACAGATTTAAACAATCATGAATAAAAATGCATCCTATGTGCTATTAATTAGAAGTCTTAAATTTGTCTTGGTAAGCCCTGCAGATACCCTGACTGTTGCAAAGTTCGTAAAATGAAAGTCAGCCATCCAAAAACATTTAATGAAAGTAATTTACTCTGTGATTACTATACTGTTGAAAATCCAACATTGGGTTTGATTAAGCATGCCATGAGGACACTAACAGTATGCTTTCCCCTTCTTCCAAAGGTGGGTGGTATGTTTGACACGGTGCAGCGCAGCACCCAGCAGACAACTGAGTGGGCAGTGCTACTCCTTGATATCATCAGCAGTGGCACAGTAGACATGCAATCCAATAAGTGAGTGATGAGGATAGTCGGGTCATTATTCCTCTCGTTATTATTAATTTCAAACACAAATTGTTGCCTGTACAGTAATGTGTCACTAGAACCATCTGACTGTTTGTTTCTCTTCAACAGTGAGCTCTTTACCACAGTGTTGGACATGTTGAGTGTGCTGATTAATGGCACTCTGGCTGCTGACATGTCCAGTATCTCTCAGGGCAGCATGGAGGAGAATAAGAGAGCCTATATGAACCTGGTCAAGAAGCTCAGGGTAAGAACAACACACCTCTCACTTACAGTCAGGATAGAGTGTGCTCCTACTTTCAAAAAATCACATTATCCCCCTATTTTTGTAATGACTTGTAATGCTTTTTGCATTTTTTTAACATAAGAAAATAGATTATTGGTTATAGCTTGAACTACACTTCATTCTCATAAAATAATTGCCTTAAAGAACTAAGAAGTGAAAAAGGCATAAATAATCTTGTGTGAGAGGTTTTCACACTCAGCTAAAATTACTCCTGACCAATTTTGCTATGTCTGTCTTGACTGCCTGATTACTTTAAATTTGTGTTCAACCAAAAACAAGGCAATAATAATTAGCTTTTTATTGTTTACATTTTAATAACCACTACTCTCCACAATGGATTTGTGTTTCCGCAGAAGGAGCTTGGAGATCGTCAGTCAGAAAGTTTGGAAAAAGTTCGCCAGCTACTGCCGCTGCCAAAGCAAACCCGTGATGTCATTACCTGTGAACCTCAGGGCTCGCTTATAGATACAAAGGGTAACAAGATTGCTGGCTTTGAGAAAGAGGTAAGCAGCTTTTTTACATGCTCATGTTCCCTGGCATCTAAATGGACACGTTTACATTGTGTTACATGTGGTTACAAGTGCTTAGAAGAGATTTGGGGGAGAAAAAAATAATGCAGCCTAATAAATAAATAAGTCGCATGAAAACCAGATGAAATGTTCTCTGGGTCGTCAAAGTGTATGCCATTCCATTGTAGGCCATCAGTAATATAACATGCTATTTAGTATAATGGGATTTTTCCCTCAGTGGACTGTTTTTAGTTACAAACCCCAAACAAACTAACAAAGCATGCGCTTGATTATCATTAGTAAAATAATAAGATTGTTCTGTCTTTGTTCCATCAGGGCCTTCAAGTATCAACCAAACAGAAGATTTCTCCTTGGGATGTCTTTGAGGGTCTCAAACACTCTGCCCCTCTCTCTTGGGGCTGGTTTGGCACAGTGCGCGTGGACCGCAAGGTCACTAAATTTGAGGAGCAGCAGCGTTTCCTGCTCTACCACACCCACCTGAAGCCCAAACCTCGTAGCTATTACCTGGAGCCACTCCCTCTGCCCCCTGAAGAGGAGGAGCCCCTGACACCTGTCTCCCAGGAACCGGAGAAGAAAATGATGGAGCCAGTGAAGCCAGAGAAGAATGTGCCTTCTGTGCCCTCTGACTCTAACAAGAAGAAATCCAACAAGAAGAAGAAAACTCCCCCTACCAAGACTGAGGTCAGTTATCTCTAACTTTATGATTTTAGAAGAAAATGGTTGTAATGTCATTCTCAAAATAGGAAAGTGGTCTCAGTCTTTTGGATCCCACTGTATTTGTTGCCTGGATTGATAACTGGATTTGAACAGGTAATGCATATTGCACTTTTTCTCCCCAGGAATTTGTGAACCGTACACCAGCTGGTGCAAGCTATGGGGCTAATATGCCTGAACTGATGCAGAACCACCCATATGGCAGGATGCCATACAGCCAGCAGGCAATGAGCATGTATACACAGAACCAGCCTCTACCTCCAGGTCAGTTCACTGCATATTAGCTGAAGAAACAGTAACTTAAATACCACCTGGAATTGTTGTTTTACATAATTTGTCTTTTTTCCATAGGAGGTCCTGGTTTAGAACCTCCATACAGACCTGCCCGCAACCCACAGATGAACAAAATGATGCCTGCTCGTCCCAGCTACCCAGGCATGATGCCCAGTATGGCAGGAGGCATGCCTGGCATGATGCAACTGGACAAGCAATACCCAATGGGTTACAAGCCCCAGCCTAATCTGCCACAGAGCCAGTTACTGCGGCAGCAGCTACAGGTCAGACTGGTGAGTCAGTCTGCACTGACAGATCAAACAACACCTTTTAGTCAAGTAGAGTTATCAGATGAAGCAGAGTTAGGATTGCTAATTCCCTGTGTAATTGCTAAAGACCCTTTTGGACAGGATTTGAATGTGGGGAATAAAATATTCCCTGAGATTTATCTCTCCAGACAGGATTGTAATATATTCCTGATGTGGTATCTGTACTAGTCTTCCAGTTTTGGGGACTGGTATATGTGAAGTGATGGTGTTAAACTATATTAAACTATATTTCATACTGAGTGAAGAAGAAAAACATTCCTCAGTAAAATACAAGGGTTTAAACTACATTGGAATAGCGAGTTTAATGGTGAAAAAAATAATTCAGCTGTAATTGCAACTGGGGAGAGGGTAAAATTCATGCTCTGGACTGGATTACAATCACCCCACCTCCCCTAGAGAAATAAAAACCAGTCCAAATGGGACTTTAGATAAAGGCTGAATTTAAAAAAAAAAAAAAAAAAAAATTAAATCAGTAGAAAGAATCTTCTTCTACATCTGGCAAAGGACATTGACTCTTTTCCGACCTTGTTATTTCTCTTTTCAGAATCAGAGCATGATAGGGCAGCAATTGAGACAGATAACACCCAACCAACCATACACTCCAATGCAGTCATCTCAGGTAACAGTTTTTTCTTTTCCCTTTCAAAGAAATGCATGCAAGTCATCTTAATTTATACACACTAGTGCTGGATAATTAAAAAAAAAACTGCTAACACATTCAACCATTTTCTAAACATCTATACAGAAATACTCAATTATATATGCCCACAAATATGCACTTTTATGACCTTGTTTGCATTCAAAATAATCAACATGTCAATGTTTGTCGCAGTAGTGGGATACTCCCCTGTATTAGTTTTAATTATTTACATTGTCTCTGTGTGTTTAGAACATATCTCAGGGCTATACCACGTACGGATCACACATGGGGATGCAGCAGCATCCGTCCCAAGGTGGCGGTATAGTTCCTTCCTCCTATGGGAACCAAAACTTCCAGGGCACCCATCCTGGAGCCAACCCAGCTGTGGTGGATCCTCTTAGGCAAATGCAGCAGAGGCCCAGTGGTTATGTTCACCAGCAGGCTCCGGGCTATGCACACAATATGCAGAACACGCAGAGGTCAGTAAGAGGTTGTAAGGAAGTACTATTCCAGACAGTTAACATGATTCTCTTAATTTACATTTGTGTTGTATTGTTTTTGCCCTCAGGTTTTATGTTTGCTACATTGCTACCTGCCCTCACATTTCCTCTTCCTGTCCTCTAAACTTCAGGTTTACCCATCAGCCCCTCCAGCAGAATCCCATCATGCACAGTCTCGGCCACATGGGAGGCCAGGGTGTCCATCTAGGCTTGAGGCCCAATCAAATGCTGGCAGAGCAACAACAGCAGCAGCAGCAGCAACAGCAGCAGCAGCAGCAGCAGCAGCAGCAACAGCAACAGCAGCAGTACCTCAGACAACAAGCACTAAGAGTAAGTCCCTTGATCATCATCATTATTTTAGCTATGTTTGGGCAAAATCTGTTTTCATTTTAATGAGTAACCTGTGAAGTCAAAGGAGGTTATTTGTGTGCAGTGCCTTCTTAACAAGGTCACCACAAAGCTACCCAGTGTTTCCCTGTTGAAATGTAGTTTTTAAAAGCTGTAAATACTAACATAAAAATGGCTATGCTGAAATTATTGGTTGTGAAGATAAGAGGGCAGATTTACTTAAGTTACATCACCTGATTTCTAAGTACTGGAAATTCGGGTTATTTGGTTATACTTTGCTCCACTGTTTGCTAGTGAATGAAGTCCTGTGTAGCTTTAAAAGCAGTAAATTACATGATTTACATGATACATTTGTGTTATTACTCAGATTCAGCCACTTTGTGCAGACCTCTTTGCTGCCATTTTTAATTTTATGTCATGTAAACATGACATAAAATGAATGTACAGCCTGCTATGCAGTTATGCATAGAGATTTTTGGAGCCAATACATAAGATTGAATAACTAATAAAAGCATTGTCATTTGTAGGCGTGAGTCCAGTCTTCAGGGGGCACACTCTGAACAGCACTGGCCTCAGGCTGAACGATTGAGGCTGTTACAACTCTTTCAATTCTTATATCTTTGCACTGTTGCCAGTGGCCAGAGCATTCAGTACACTTGCAGAATCAAAACACACGTCTCTAAAGCTAATATCAACTGTCATCTTTTTCCTGGTTATTCCCAACAACAACAGCAGCAGCAGGCGGCCCAACAAGTTCAGCAGCAGCAGCAGCAGCAGCAGCAGCAGGTTCAGCCACAGCAGGTTCCTCCTCAACAGCAAGTTCCACAACAACAGCAGCAGCAGCAGGTGTCAGCGGTGCCTCCACCAGGCCAGGCACAGAACCAGGGTCTGGGTATGCAGCCACTGCCCCCCCAGCAACCCATGGTAGGTCCTATCTTGATAACAGGGACTGGATTACTAGTCCAGTTGTGAAGCTCTAAAGTCACTGAGTCAGCCGGTCTTGCACTGTCTGTGTCAGAAAGATGCAATATGTATTCTGATATAATAAGACCTATCCACACAGGTTTTATCTTTCAGTGTTATTGAACTGATGCTAGTCAGGCTATCATGCTAGCAGTTTTATTTTTCAGCTTGACTTTCTTGTGTAGAGAAAGTTTCTATTTATTTTTGTAGTTTATACAAAGAAACTATTGTGGAAACTTGTTGGTGCATTGAAGGCTTTGATACCAAGAAATGTACAGTTGGCAGTAAAACAAAATAATTATAACTGAAGTCATTATTACATATACTATTAAATAAAAAAAAAATGGCAGTCAACTCTTAAAACTGAGTATGTAATTGCCTCCTTAAATGCACCACTAGAGATTTGAATGTTTTTGTTTGTTTAATGAAAGAAACTGTTGGCCCTGTTTAATTACTGGCTCCAAACTAGTTTAAAAATTCTGCAGGTTAATTCTCATTATCATTATCATAACATTACAATTCATGGATATGTCTAAACATTACATGTATGATTTTTGCTAAATTGTTATAAGTATTGTTGTGTTTTTGGACTGTACTGACCGGGTTTATGCTAAGCAACAGCATAGTCCTATTCAAAAAATGTGTGCATTTCTCTAACTCTTTGAATCTGTTTTAGTTCCCACGACAGGGAATGCAGCAGACTCAACAGCAGCAGCAGACTGCAGCTCTGGTCAGGCAGCTGCAACAGCAACTTTCAAGTAAGTCAGAAACTCCTTCAGGCTTCACCTTCCCATTTATGTGTGCACCTACAGTTTTTCCATGATGATTCCATGTTTATAATATATATATATATATTTTTTTTTACTATTTTCAGATACACAACCAGGACAAGGCACCAATTCATATTACTGATAGTGCTTGTTCATAGTAGTGTGCAGAGAATAGGCCCTGATTATGTGAGGAGGCCCAGCTCTGTAGAGTCAGATGAATGTGTCCAGTCCTGTGTAGGCTGTTAGGAGGGAAGACTGTTCCAAGGCACAAAGGACAACCAAACAGATGAACCAAACCTCATCTCGACCACTGAGACAACAGAAAATATCCTGACTAAAGTCATATAATTATGGATTATCAAAGGAGGGATACTGCTCTGGAGTAAACAGATAATGGTTAATAATGGAGAATCTATGTAAAAAAGTACCAGAAATTATAAGAATAATGCAATTTTTTTATTTTATTTCAATTTGTACAATTTTTTCAGTTTCGTGTATTTCTCATTAAAAAATCATGTCAGTTTTTATGTCTTGTACTTGTGTTGGCTGCCTGTTATACAGTTTTAAACATCAAACATTGAATAATGAGCGTAGTGGGGATCGAAGGATTTTTCCATTAAATAAGGCTGTTAAGCAAAAAAAAAAAAAAGTACCAATGGTAAATTAGTACTTGTACGTTGTTTAACTTTTATGTTCTCTGTTGATGAGGTTGTGCCATTGATTTGTCCCACAACTAGTTCAAATGAATGTTTTTAAACTGAAACTTAAATGCTCAAGTACATTAATTCCGTAGTTCTGTTGGTAATAACTTGGTAACATGATGTATACAGGTAAATGACAACATAGGTGACGTATTTTTCACCTTTTATTCCACACTTTAATTAATGCAGTGTTTGGGCAACATTTACAGGTTCAGTGTGCAGAGGTTCAAGCAGCACTCCATTATTACACCTGTTTCATAGCAGACATTTCCACCTGTCATGTGCCACCAATAACATTAACCATGTTGTGGTTGTGGTCATGTGTCCCAGTGAACTGAGGACCCTGAACTAAATGGTTTTTAGTCATCATTACTTAAACTCTTTGTCATTATTGATTGGACAACTTAAAGCATGGGAGTGTTATTTCCATGTCATAATAATGGTGCATACTTGCTCACTGCCTTGGCTTTCTGCAATACTTACATGGAACAGAGCCAGTGTTATCTGCATAATCTCCATCTGTGTGTTTCCTGCTATGATGAATTGAAATGTGTGCTGTGAAAAGGCTTAATACCTGATGGCACCACACTGTTAAAGGTATAAGTTGTTCCATCATGACAGCAAAACTAACAAGTGAGGAAGCTAATAATGAAGCACAGTTTAAACACCTCAGCCTTTGGAAGATTAAGCATAAACACCTGAAGTAGAAATCAGACACAGGACTGACTGAGTCAATCAGCAGGGAACATTAAATAATTCCTCCTTTTAATTTCATTGCCTTTTTGATTTGTTAGTGTTTTGTTTAGCTACATTCTGATTTTCTAAGCGACCAAATAGTACTCCAGAGTCCGATCCTAGTGCTCTCCCTTCAAAAGGACAGTCCATTCCCTGATACCTCGGCAGAAAGTTGAGATCTGCCCAGCTCCTCTCACCTGGTTGCACCCCAAGTCTGGACAGAAGTTTGTTAGAAAGCTCTGGCACTATTGGCTGGAGGACTGTACCGTAAATCCTCAGGCATTCAAAAGAGACATGGATGATGGTATCTAGCCAGCGCTGATCTTTACTGTTCCTCTTGTCCAGCTTCCAAGGTGTGTGCCGCTGAACAAACGCATTGGTCTGCCTCACACAAGCAGTGATGGCCTCCAGAGCTTTGTACACATGCATACTCTCGTAGTGCTGCTCAACTACAGCAGGGAGATTTTTCACAGCATCCAACATGTGGTAGTCTTCATCCACAGCCCTGCCGCCCTGTTCTCTTGGGAAGGACTGAGGACAGAAAGAGGGGTAGGCCTGGGCTGGGTTAAGCGCTGGAGCTGTGCAGCGGTTAAGCAGACCACCCAGAGAGTCGCAAAGCTCTGCATTGAGCAGCTTGATTACTTTGTGGTCTGTGTAATCGCAGTCTGAGTCTGGGACACCATGACGCAGAAGAAAATACCTCATACCATCAGTTGTGAAGATCTGTGAGCATTGGAGAGGATCTACCACATTGCCCAAGCTCTTGGACATCTTTTTTCCTTCTGCTGTCCAGTGAGAGTGCACAAATATTGTCTTTGGCAGTGGCAGTCCAGCTCCTAGAAGAAAAGCTGGCCAGTAAATTGCATGAAATTTTAAGATGTCCTTTCCTACAATGTGGTGGGCCACATTCCACCATTGGCCATGATTATCTGGATAGCCAGCTACTGTAAGGTAGTTCACCAGGGCATCTAGCCACACGTAGATGGTTTGCTCAGGGTCACTGGGGACTGAGATGCCCCACTGAAGGCGGTTTCTCTGTCGGGACACTGAGAGGTCAGGAAGGTCATGTTGCAGCAACTGGAGAACAGCCTGGTAGAAACGCTCAGGTTGTATGGCCTGAGGATTTCCTATGAGCCAGTCGAGTAGCTGAGACCGAAACGCAGACAGACGGAACATGTAGTTCTCCTCTTTCATCCACTCCACCTGCAAAACAGTCAAAGGTAGATTGCTAGTTTTGTTGATGGAGTAAAACCGCACAAGCTGAGAAGGTGCTGCTTGATTACTGCTTAAAGGAACAGTTTCATATTTTGGTTAATATTTTCTTTCCTTCTCAGATGGATGAGATATTGATAATTCCCATATCTGTCTAATTTGAGAATTCATAGTTTTTCTAACAAATGAACAAATTAATTAATTAATTAGTGAGCTTTATAGGTATTACAATTTGACATTTTTGCTAGTCACACTAGCAACTTCCCACTGTTTCCAGTCTCTACATTAAGCTAAACTAACAAAATTTGGGTTTTAGCTTTACACTGAAATACCATAAAGTTGGTGGACTTGGTCAAAATCAAAGTATCAGAGGCCAATGTTTACCTTTCACCCCACTGTTAAATGCCTGTGTTGTCCCAACTCCATGTTATACAACAATTTAAACTGGTCATCATATGTACAATTGGTAAAATGAATTTATCTTCACTGATATTACACTCACAGTATTACCTCAGTTTGGCCTGACTTACCTTGTGTCCACTCTCCAGCGACACCTTGATCTCCTTCCCTGATGAGTCCAGTGCATCTCCCACCTGCGATGGCGTGAGGAAGCTTTCATCCTGTGTGGAGTACCAGCCTTCATAACGCCCCTTATAGATGAGCCCTTTGTTCCTGAGCACTGACCAGAAATGCTCCACTGCCTGACAGTGTCTCTGCTCAGTGGTTCTTATGTAGTCAGTGTATGAAATGTTGCAGCTGTTGAAGAGATGTTTGAATCTCTCAGACACTTCAGTGCAGAAAACCAGGGGATCTTTTCCTGCAGCTTCAGCAGCTTGTTGGATCTTCAAACCATGTTCATCTGTGCCTGAAATGCAAGGTAACAGGATAAAAGATGTGACAAATTATTTATTTTTATTGCTTGATCTACTGATCTTTTTCTCAATTAATTTAGTCCATAAAATAAAATTTAAAAAAAGTTGTTTTAAAAATGGCACGGCCTCCTAGCTATATCGACAGTACCATTTTCTGCACATAGGCTTCCAATTTAAACTTTAAAATGACAAATAACAGGTTCTTACACTGTGACAAACACCTGAACTCCAAGACTGTGGCTATCACATGCAAACAGTGCCCAGATAGAAACATGCAGGTGTATATTTTAATGAATGGATGATTTACCTGTGGAAAACTTTGAGCTGAAGCCCTGAAGCAGCTTATACCTGTGTAGGCAGTCGGCCATCACAGCCGAATAGAGGTGTCCCAAATGAGGGGAAGCATTGACATAGAAGATGGGAGTAGTTATGTAGTGGCTCCTCTCATCTTTGCACTGATGCGCCAATGCAGCGACCGTCTGGTGTCTCGACAGAGCAGAATTTGGTGATAAAAACGGGCTTTGTTGCAGCCGGTGAGCAGCCTTACAGCTTCTGGTAGCAAAAAGAAATGGAAACCTCATCGTTGCAGAGCAGGCTATATCAACATGAAGGCAGGCAAGCGGTGTTTACTCCGGGAGTCCAGAAAAGAGTTGATATGTGCTACTCATTCATTCAGCGATCTAAAAGACTTAGTTTTCGCAGAAAACGAATAAAGGGGAAACGGAACCACTATCGGAAAAGGTCTCTGAAAGACATATTTGTAAATGTTATAAATCAAGAACTCAGGAGTTGTTGAATTTTAGTCTTTTCCCCGAACACAGTCGCACATGTGTTTTCGCTCGCTTGTGAAGGTTAGCGCTTCTTCTTCCGGTTTCTATATGCAACAATCGCTCGTCCAATCAAAACGCTGGAATCTGGAGGACAGTCACCAATGAAATGGCCGGAACCATTTCCGCAAAGCTATGCCGACGTAGTTGCGTTTATTTACTTTAGGAGGTCCCTTTAAAGTCAAGTGTGGTGTATTCTATGAACAGGCGACTATATCAATTTCTCCACTTTGTTACTGACTAAGTATCTCTCGGCACCCTTTCCTGTTTTAAGGTTAATATTATGTTCATTTGTTAAAAAGTTTCTGTCGGGAGTGCTGCAGGGCTGCAACAAATAATTACTGCAATTATCAGTAAGTTGTACAATTGTTCTCCTCAACGATCAATCGATTATTATGGTATAAAAAATGGCATTACTCATTATTCCCTCAGGGTTAGGGTTAGGGTTAGCTAACATATCTAATTGCTTGCTGTGTCAGAAAGCCAGAAAATGAGTTGAGTTTACTACATTAGAAAACTGGGAAATTATTCTCAGATGTGAATAGAAATCCACGTTTGATGAGCTGGTATCAGGGATTTTTGCTTTGAAAAAATCTATCAATCAGTTATCACAAATGCTGCCAATTAAATATCTTCTCATCAACTAATTGGTCGGTCCAGCTCTAGAGTAGCTGTTGGTTGGTTTTTATGAAGTATTTAATGAAACTACCATGTATAATGTAGACAAATAGGGGCCCAATAAAAAAAAAAAGATCTTTGCCCCAAGGCCCTTTAGGAGGTTGAGTCAGTTTTACTCGTATTCTTAATTGTAATAAGTGTAATAATAAGTGCTCATCATAACATTTACTGAACCAGGACGTCTTCAAAGAAAAGCCTCCTCCCTCCAGATCTGACGACGCAGCCAATCAGCTTCTCCACTTCCTGTTGTCAGGGCGGATGTGGTTGACGTGACAACGGCGTTGGAGCGTTGGTGTTGGACCGTTACACGGCAGTTAAATCGGTCGGGCTGTTGTTTCTGATTTAACCCAAACCAAACCGGAGAAGCTGTTAGTTTCCCATTTCTTGAACACACCCGAGGGCCAAGAAAAGCTAGTTTGAACCTCTCGGCAGCGGAGCCGTCAGCCCGTCATGTGATGTCCAACATGGGGCGACTGTTGCTCGACTCGTGAGAAGTTTCCGAAAGCGCCGTTTTCTCGCCGAAGTTCGGTCATTTAAACGTAACGGGGCGTCGTTTCTTCGTTGTCCCCGATGGAAGTGAACCGTTTGGACTTTTACATCGGCCTGTCGCTGGCGGTCAGCTCCAGTGTTTTTATCGGAGCCAGCTTCATCTTGAAGAAGAAAGGCCTGCTGCGATTGGCAAGCAAGGGTTCAATGCGAGCAGGTACCGTAGTTTGTTTGTTTTTTGTTGTTGTTGTTTTTTTAATTTTAATTTAAATAGACTTTAGTCGCCTTCAAATGTCAGAAGTGATGGAAATAGACTAGAAACTGTGTTTAAATAGAAAGTTACTAACAACAGAGTGATGTGAAACACTCCTCTCTAAAGGTGTGTGCACTGTGAAAGAGTTATGATCAAAAAGTTTAAGTATCTAAATAAAAGCTGCTGTCACTGTTAAATTATGATTATTATTATAATCCAGTGAACTGTCGATTATTTTCTCGATGAAATGAAGTTATTTGGTTCTAATCTGAAGATCCAAGATAACTATTATACAGCACAAGTAACAAGATTCAAATCCTAAAGTTTGTTGTTGTTTTTAAATAACAAACAAATAATGGCTTATCAAAACATTTGTTTACTCTAATTGACTAAGTGTTATGTTGCTATCTTATTACTGATCTATTACTGTAAATGCAACGTTTGTTGTTGGAGCTAGTTGAAATGGAGCTTATTTGAACTACTCTATATACAGTTGGGTTGATCAGTGCATAACAACGTGTCATGTGTTGATCATACTTTTTTTTTAAATCTGTCTGTGAGGGAACTAGTCACTGAAGATGTTAGATAAAAGAGCTGGAGTAAAAAGTAGATTATCCCCTTGAAATAAAGTGGAATAGAGTGTAAAGTAGAAATCTGAGAACAAACCACTTGAGTGAATGTTTCAAGTAATATTACTCCAATGTAAAAGGTACTGGAAACTACATAGATATTACCGAAAAGCAATATGTAAACATGCTATTTAAGGCCAATAATACAATTACAGGACATAAGCCTGGAAAAGTTGTTGGTGCCAGATGCTGGTGAACCTCCAGATTAAAGTTTTTGAAGCCTGTAAGTGAGACATCTACTCAATTTTTTGTTCCTGTTTCTCACAGGTCAGGGGGGCTATGCTTACCTGAAGGAATGGCTATGGTGGGCAGGACTTATTTCAAGTAAGTGAAAGATTCACATAAATAATTGAGCTATTAAAATGGGTGTTTGTTTTACTTGGTTACACTGCCTACCAGCCATGGCCAGAAACATTGTGGCCTTTGTTTCTCAAAGAGAAAAAGAGGCTCTTGTGGGTTTGGTATTTGTGCTGATGACTTTGCAGCAGAGCTAGCACCCACACCGCATCTTTGAAGTAAACAATCATCCAAAGAACTCATTTGCACGTGGAGGCTGCAACAGCTGCAATAATGCTGAATATTTCATACACTGATGTTTGTATGTTCCAGTGGGAGCTGGTGAGGCAGCTAACTTCGCTGCATATGCATTTGCACCCGCCACACTGGTGACACCTCTTGGAGCACTGAGTGTACTTGTGAGGTTTGTCTTGAAATTTTATTTTTATACCACCAATGCCGCTGATCACAAAATGCTGTTAGTTTGGTGCACAAACGCAAATAGCAAACAATTTACGTCCACATGAACATTTTCAGGTTGTTTTTGTAGAGCTCTGTCAACAGTAATACTTAATAATAAGGCAGCTTATACCTGATATAAGCTGCTTTATATGATAAAATAAACATGAATCAAGGTTATTGACATTTTGAAATGATAGCAATTAATTTTAGAAATGTCAAATGTTGTATTAACGTAAATGCCTCACAACCCCTGACCACTGATCACTGTATCTCTGTACCTTGTACACACTGAAACACCAAGCCAGTGTTTTTAGATTAACAAAGTCTGGAGACGATTTTGAAAGTAACATTTTGGGGAAGAAACAGTTTTAGTTTGGATGGGGGCTGAAGCAGAACAAGAAGTGTACAGATTTAACTTGCTCAATTTGGTCAAATAATGTTGACTTGAAATTGTTTGACAGGTTATTGCCTTTGTGTAGACGTGTTGAGAGCAGTTCAAACCAGAATGTTATTTCCTCTTTCACACTAGTCAGGAGGATTATATTTAGAATATTTAGAAAAAGAACTTAAGAATTATATTATATATATTATATAACAGTAAGGAAAAGAAAACAACTAATGTTGTGTAGCAACTCTTCTTATTCCTTTATCATCTTGTGACCTCTTTATTTATTTTAGGACTCTCTGCGGGGGGAGTGAAGTGTGTCCTCCTGTTTGAGAAACATTGGTTCAAAACTACATTCTCCAACAAGAATTAAACCCTGTTTCGAAAAAGAAAATAACACTTTTTTTGGTTTGGTCTTTCTTGGTATTTTTTGGTGATGATGAAGATAAAAGTATCCTTTAAGTAGTAGTGTCACCATTTGTTCTCATCTTTCTTTCCAGTGCTGTGCTCTCCTCTTACTTTCTGAATGAAAGGCTGAATGTGCATGGGAAGATTGGTTGTTTGCTGTGCATCTTGGGCTCCACAGTCATGGTGATCCATGCCCCGCAGGAAGAAGAAGTTGCTTCCCTCACATCTATGGCAGAGAAGCTCAAAGACACAGGTAGAGACAGGTTGTTCAGTGTGAACTTACTTGTGTGATCTGATTAACCATGCTGTGAAAACTAAATCCCTGATAACGGTTGGATGGATGTTTTTTTCAGGGTACTAACTCATTCTTGAATGCCCCCACTAGGTTTCATTGTGTTTGCTGTGTGCGTTGTTGGAAGCAGCCTGGTTCTTATCTTTGCTGTGGCTCCACGGTTTGGACAGAAGAATGTGCTGGTCTACATCCTGATCTGCTCTGTGATTGGCTCCCTCTCTGTGTCTTGTGTCAAGGGCCTGGGCATTGGCATTAAGGAGCTGTTTGCTGGGACAGCAGTGCTGAAGGAACCCCTGTTCTGGTCTTTAGTCATCTGCCTGGTAATCTGTGTCAGCGTTCAAATCAGTTACCTGAACAAAGCCCTCGACATCTTTAACACCTCCATAGTCACACCCATCTACTACGTCTTCTTCACCACATCTGTCATGGCCTGTTCAGCTATCCTATTTAAGGAATGGTTGAGTATGACCACCGACGAAGTCGTGGGAACAATTAGCGGGTTTCTCACCATAATTTTAGGGATCTTCCTTCTCCATGCCTTCAAGGACATTACATTTAGCTGGGATTCCCTCCCGCTGTACCTACGGAAGGGTCCTCAGGGTTTACCATGGGGCCACCAGCCTTATGTAGCTGTTCCCAACCAGCCCGACAGCCAAGCAGAGGATGAGATAAAGCTGCAAAGAGAAGGAGGCTCAAAAGCAGGGTGGGGTACACACCAGAGAGGTCCTTAACAATCTATCTGACTAGGAAAAGTTGCATATTGAAATTCTGAAGCTTTAATGCACATCACAGCTTTACAGCGTGACAAGTTTACTAAATCTGAATTTCAAGTCTGTATTAAACAATGCAGTGTGCATTTGTACAAAGTTGCCTTAAAATAAGCACAATTTTGCTGTCAACACACTAGAATCCAAATAAAAATTATTTTCTTAGTCATACACAATGGTGTATCCATATCCTTTTTCCCTTAGTTGTTAGTTTAATGAATGCACATGTGAATGTATGTTGCACTGTTGTGTACATTTTTTTTTATAGTGTTTTAAGTTAAATTCATCAAAATTTTAATAGCCAGACTGTGCCTTCTGTTACTGAAAATGATAACCTATTCATAGCGTTCAACAAATGTATGAATTGATTAGTGAAAGCTTATGGCAAAACTTTATTTGCCTTAAATGTATTCAATCATCTGTTGTTCAACTGTTGAACAACTTTGAATAATTCCTAAGTTTATGTTAATACCTCATACAAATTGCACCAAAGAATGTTTTTCCCTGTATGAATTAATTGTCAAGCTGTAACATATCTTTAATGTAACTGTACCATTAGTGTGTTTGATAAAACTGATTAAAACATTACTGCAATACTTGGCTACAGTTTTCCAAATGAAGTATTTGGCATTTTGTTTATTGCATATGTACAGTCTGCAACATTTAGCTGTTGATCACGCCTCTTCAGTGAAGACAGTGTTAGTTCTCTTAAATTACAGCAGTGTGTGAGGTGAAATCTTTGTGGCTGTCAAAAACAGTTGGCAAGTTGAATGTCCCAGATGTGTCCATCTTTCTGCCTTCCGCACTTAACCAACTAGTTACAGCAGTGGATATTAAATTTGAGCGCATTGCCAGTGTAATTCAATTACTTGACAAAATTAACACAAGGGCACTGCTAGCAACAGAGCACAGTAAGTGTTTTGCAACACACATAACCCACTAAGTGGAGGACAAACAAAATCCTAAACTTATGCATGGGTTCACATGTGTTCATCTCAGGCACTTGTAACACAAGTAGCTTCTTCATCTTGTTCCTTCTTCCAGTTGATCAGACAGTTCTGCAACATTCAGACAGCTGTGTCAGGACCAAATTGCCTTGTCACAGAGCAAGGGCCGCGTGTCTTGTCAGTCCTTTTAGTGGAAGTTTTTAGTCTGACATGGTCTCAGAGAATGAGCCACGACTCTTCTGAGTCTGTTCCAGTCTGTTGAGGATGAACTGGCTGGTGTCTATAAATCGCTCCACACAATTAACAAAGCACATTTCTGTCCTTGAGTCCAGTTTTGGCCCAGGTTTATCCATACATTTCTCCTGGAGACAGAGAAAGAACAGTTTAGGCAGAGAACTAAATTGTAGTACTTCACATTTAATACAAGAGCTCATCTGCTGAGCGAGAGAAAGACCTGGTATGTTACAGCAGCTGTGACCTCAGGACTCAATGCATTTAAGAGAAGAGTTACTCCTGCTTCTTCAAAGGCATTATCATGATCTCAAAGATATTAATAACAGATAAAAACATGATGATCTTCAGGGGGGACTGTAACATAGTACATTTATTTAGGTGTGTGTGTGTGTGTGGATGAAACAAGTATTGTCAAAGTGTCTTCTAGGGCTCTGGGTTACAGTGATGGCCATTTCTTTTTTTTTTCCCTCCAAAACACAGAATATAATCAGGAGACGGCCTTATTTATGGCAGTTAAACATACCTCAACCTCAGACGTCAAGTGTAATACACGTTAGATGGTAAAGCGTGGCCTGTAATAGTTTAATGATACGTACCAAACACAGTCGCCACCTTTGTACAGCGTGTACATCAACTTTTGATGCTTCGTTTGTGCCTGGATTATCCTGAATACACGTGTTTTTACTTTACGTTTCGAAGCAGGGTTGTGCTGCGGTATTTTCCACTGTGTGCTATTAGTGCTTTTGAGTAAAAAGCAGCAGCGTAAAGTGTCTGAACTCCTTCTTGTGCCACTGTTAGGGTTAGATTAAGTGAGCGGGTAACAGACAGACCGCGGGGGTCACCAATGCTGCTACGTGTGGCCCTTTTAGATTTATTTAAGATTTACCGGCATAAAACCGGCACAGGCAGCTTTTAGGTCTTTATAGGACAAGCTTGCTATAAATTGCAGCCACGGACACATGAGTAAAAAAAAACGAATAGCTGAGCGGCGGTTAGCTTAAAGCTGATCTTACCCAGCAAACCTCAGTCATTTGATGAACCAGCTGCTGAAATCTTTGTTTTTGAGACTCGATTTCGATGAACTGCTGAAGCTGAGGGTCGGTGGTGGCTCCCTGGCCGTCCATATTTTGCTAACGAGAGGTCGTAAGTGGAGTATTTTTGTAATTATAAATGCCTTATGGCTGTATTTCTGACCTTCACGTGTGTGAATGGACGACAGGAAGTAGGAATTAGTTCAACCTATCACAGAGCGCGTTCTTCTTACGCCACGTGTCGTCATACATACGTAATGAAAGCAATAACAGAAAGAAAGTCTGTATTGGGCAAAGTGGAACATTGTTTTCCTTATAGATATCAAATGATTATTAATTAATTACGAAGTTGATGAGATGCAACTTTGAATAGCAACAGCTGCAAAAACGTGGACATATGCAAAAGGTATTGACATTAATAGTCCCAAAATTCACGAACAAACGCATTATAAAAGAATTGCGTTTACAGTAGAAGAAATATCACTGCAGATGGAAAATTTGTCAAACTTATTTTCTATGCAAGAACAAAAACTATCTTTCTTTCCAATTAATTAAGGCAGTGACATTACAGATCTTTATCAAAAATTTGAAGATGAAGAAGACACAATAAAAAATGTATTTAATAAAATCCCATCATATATATATATATAATTTTTTTTTTGCCAATAGAATAAGCCTTACAATTATTTTGGAAGCCAGTTATCCTTCTATGTCATGAAAACAAAACCTAAAAAGAGCCAATGTTTGTCCTTAATGTTTTCAGGGAAATTCCGTGAAAATCCATGACAGAATTTTAAAAAATTATTATACATAAGTTAGTTAGACTTAATAATGAGAAATGTGTGGACCCTTGTTATTTGTGGCAATGCTCCAAATAAGGCTCTTTAAAAAAAAAAAAAATTCTATTAAATTATGAAACAAAGAACAAATTAAAACAACAAGTAAACCTAATTCCAACCCAGGCAAAAGTATTGTTTTTACACTAAAAGAGTTCATATTAAACAGACCCATGAGAATATTTCTCATTTTAATTTCAGATGATGTTTCAGCCATTCCAAAGCCTATCATACTTGGCTTTTATTTGTGCAATACATCTGCTCTTACAAAGCTTGTTTCTTCATGTCTTCATTACACAACAATTCCACAGAATACAATACAAAGGCATACAATATTTTTTAATCCAATGATCTTCAATAAAATATACACATTTTAAATGTTGAACTATGGGATTGTACTCATGTGACTGTACACATATTCACTTTACAGCACCTCAGTGTAGATGTGCTATCTCATGTTCAAGTTTTTGACTGTTTTTACATTGTGCTAACTTTCCAGGGACATTCGGAGATGCTGCTCTGTGGGGCCCAGAGTGAACTGTTTCAGTGTGTGTGTTGGCTTGGATCTCTGTGAGATCTACTGGAGCTCATACAGCAAATCCTGAACAGACAGTGCCAGCTCTTGAAAGGTGGGTCTCTCATCTGCTTTCTGGAAACAAAATAATGAGAAGCTGTGATGGTTGGTCTACAGAAATTATTTTCATACACACATCACATCGTCTGTACAAGACAAATTGTCATAATACAGCCAAAAGTACTCAAATTGTTTTTTTACTTAAGTGAAAGTAGGTCCATCTCTGTGTAGAAATACACTGTTACAAGAAAGAGACATGTATTCAAAGTATAAGCATTAAGTAAAATAACTTGCGCAATTCTAAATCATATACATTAGATTATTGGATTATAATTATTGATAAATTAATGTGTAAGCAGCTCTAATGTTGCAGCACATACTTCATATAGTGTCAGCTAGCTTCATCTATATGTCAGAATTTATAAATTGATAATATCTTTAAGGTAACAAGTAACTAAGGCTGTAAAATAAATGTAGTGGGGTAAGAAGTACAATATCATAGATTGTAGTGGAGTCGAAATGTGAAGTAGCATTACCTGGTAATACTCAAGTGAAGTCTTTGTCATGCTTATATATGTCTGTAAAGATTCTCAGTCACCCAGGTCATGGTTATCAAATAAGAATTGAATTGAGGGCAACTGGACTTGGTTGTAGATACTTGAAGACATTTTACCTCTCATCCAAAGGCTTCAATTTAGATTACACAACAATACAACAAAAATTCACTTACCTCGATCCAACAGCTTGACATAATGCTGTAGACCTTTTCATTCGCCAGCTGGGGGCGAAATAGTCGCAGGCCTCGGGACACCTGATCCACTATTTCTGCGTTGTTTAGGCGCTCATACGGAAGCCGCCCCAAAGTGTACACCTCCCACATCAGAACCCCTAGATATTTATAGAAGTAATTAATGTGGTGAAAACATAGTTAGAAGGCTTTAATGAGTTTGAAGAAACAAATTCATAGTTTGTTAAGAAATTTGAATGTAAATTACACTGAGGGAACTGACAGTTGAAGCTGAAAAATATTGTGCACATTATATTTACTCACCATATGCCCAGATGTCCGACTTGCTGCTGAATTTGCAGTAAAGCAAGACCTCAGGCGGTGACCAGCGAACAGGGAACTTGGAACCTGCTGAGCTTGTGTACTCATCATCTAAGACATACCTAAGGCAGTGGTGAAAAACCTTTTAGTTAAAATGGGAAATACCACAATATAAAAATACTCTTTGCATGATGAAGTTTTGCATTTGAAAAAAAATGTCAATTAATTGTATTTAAAGTGTCAAAAGTAAAACAATCCACTGTGAAGAAAAAAATAGCCTCTCAAGTATCATTTGGTCATTACATTTTGGTCGAAGCTGATTTTATCTGCTTCATCTTTGTTTTATGTTTAAATTGATATTGTGTGTGTGTGTGGAGTCAAAGACTCCAAAAAAAAAAAACTAGAATAAGATATAAATAATAAGAAAATAACCTGGAAAGTACCTACAAATTGTACCTTTGTACAAAAAGATTTTAGTATTTTTCCTTTATTCAGCACCATTGTTTCAATGTACAAAGTATTTTACCTTGACAGTCCGAAGTCAGTCACTTTGACAGTACCATTGCCATCTACTAAACAATTTCTGGCAGCCTGAGAATAAAACAAACATCATGCTTGATTTAGGTGTAATCATTAAACTTCTAGTCTCATCTTATCACACGATCCCAATGTATCTCAACATAACATGATGCAGTGATGTAGGAATGTAGTGGAATTTGTTTTGGACTGTTAATAAGTAGATCTTTGTTTCTCACCAGGTCTCTGTGGATGTACTGCTTTGACTCCAGATAGGCCATGCCCTCAGTGACGTCTTTACACATCTCTAGGAGCTGGATAGTCGTTGGGTGCTGCTTCAGGCCCTCCTTGAGATAAGTCAGCAAGCAGCCATTTGAAAGAAACTCAGTCACTATATAAATGGGTCTTTGTTTGGTGCAGACACCATACAGCTGGACCAGGTTCTCATGGCGAAGCTTCCTGGTTTGGCAAAAGGAGAAGGAAGTTAAGTATTATGAGTTGGTTTTCCTCACAGTGCATACAGAACCAACACTTCCTGGTGTGACACATCAGTTTTTTCAGCTGCAGCAGGTTGAAGTTGAGGGTTGAGTTATGAATCAAGTGTGAACTTAATCCTAATTAAATCCTCTTTTTTAAGATTTGCTTACATCATGGTTTTGGCTTCCTCTATGAAATCATCTTCAGACATGGAGCCCTCTTTAATCATCTTAATGGCCACATCATGCTGGCCTTGCCACTTCCCATACTTCACCACTCCAAACTGACCAGTGCCCAGCTCTTTGATGAAGGTGAGATGATGGGGGTCGATCTCCCACACACCTGAAGCAAATAAGAGAGAGTGGAGGGCCACTTTAATGCCTGCAGCATCCACTTTAAAGTAATAGTTACACATTGAAACACATACAAAGCACTTTCTTCACTTGACTGATATCACTGTGGGTAGCCACTAACATGTAACGATCAGCAAGAAAGAGAGTAAGAGCACTCCCAAAAATGTCAAACAAGCGACTCTACTTTTAACAAATGTGCTGGTACCCTGACCCGCTGCTAACAAATGATAATAATGTTAATATATGCAGTGTTTATATAATCCCAGAAGATTGGTGGTTTACAAATTGATATCCAGAAATTATGATTAACAAGAGAATATATTAAGAAGCCAATCCATATTCATATTTATATAGTCATACTCTTACCATAGCCAAGTCCTGCTGTTGATGGAGGCCGCGCACGGTTAGATACAATGTATTTCAGCCTGCTAACCATACCTTGTGGGGAAGATAATAAAATCTGTTAGGTCAACCTTTGTTGTGGAGAGAGTGACTTTCCTTTTTTTTATATTCTGTTTGTGTGCCTACATATTGTTACCTTCCACCATGTTAAGTTATTTCCTTTTTTCCTGCTGTTACAACCAAATTGTAATTAAATTTAGATTTTTTTAAGAGCTACTGTATTAACCTGCTGAATTGTGCTGATGGTAGTTGATGAGCTCTTGGATGGTGCTGAAATGATGCTTCTCTGCAAGATAAAACTGGCCATGTGAGGTGGTGCAGATGTTATAATGTCTGCAGCTTCCACCTGTTTCTCTGTGGAGAGAAAGGGAAGAGCAACTAGAATTTAGTCAACAGGTTTCCATGAACACAGGAATTTATTATTTATCATGTATGCTTGAGTGGGTAATATCTCCTCAGTGTTATCCACAATGTAGTTCAGTCCTACAACTCTGTGATGAAATAGTTCTGCTTGCTGATTAGTCCACGTTTTGCATGAAAAATTTACATCTCTCTCCCTCTTCGCCCACTGTTTCCGCTTTCATTACAAACAGTTCTTCTTTTGATACAGTCACACATGACTGGATCTAGTGGCTACTGTATATAAAAGGTGCACCATGTAGCAGTGTTTTAACACCACTAAGCTTACTCACACGCCACCCTTACTGAACAAAGACACAGTGTATTTCCCAGCCTTGCTTGAGTCCCGTACTAAGAAGCCTCCATCTTTGTTCTGAGAATGAAAAACAAAACACAAGAATATTTCATTCATATGTTTTGTATTAAATGTAGTCAAATGAACCAATTTGTAGGTGTGCTCCTACAGCATCTCTTATGTTGATAATTGAGTTTACCTCAGTCTTTAACAGTGTCTCTGCCTGACTACGGTTCATGTTCTTGCAGTACCAGCTGTGAAAATAAATTTAAGCATCATTTTCCCTGTGTGTTGTTTTTGCAGCATTCGTTGCAAAAAATATATTGATGTAGGCACTTTTGCTGTGTATTAATCATCATACATTAAAGTTATGAATTGCTTATTTACAATGACATAAGATGATTTGTCAGTTTAGTACTAATAGTACCCATATACTTACTCAAATCTTTCTAACCCACTTTCTGCTTCCACAACATAATTACTAGGTATGTATCCTTCTTTTCTGCAAGAGAAAAAACACATTGTAGATATTAATAATTGTCTACATACACACACACATATACACAACTGAATAACACACTAGTAGCTAGTTTTCTACACTAGTAGTATCTCGTAAACAATTTATTTCATTCAAAAGATCGGTATTTTATTTTGTTTTAATGCTATCAAATGTTCCTGTTGTGGCACAAGAGATCAAGTCTGGGTAAATACAGCAAAAACACATCTATACAGATACAGTGTATATTCAGATCTGCATCTTCATTCTTATAACACTGCTCTCCTTTGTTGATATGCTGTTTAAAGGCATAAATGAACATTTCACCTTTTAAAAGCAAGGTGCTTGCAATCATTTTATTTCAACAGCTTTTTGCATAGTTGTTGTGGATGCAGCAGTATAAATGTAATCAGTCAGGCCTCCTGTGTTAATTTTTTTAAATCTCACCCGTATTTGTCTCGGGCTCTCCACCAATTTTGATCAGACATCTCAAGGATAGTGTACTCCTCATCCTTCCTCAGCTGCAGGTCATGTTCTGTCATGGGTGTGTAGTCATACTCAGCTGTGACAGTAATGCCAGCAGAACGTGCAGTTGGCTCAGGAGGCTCTGGAGGTAAACGGCGACAAGGCTTATCCTGAAACACAATGTGATTAGTGGGTGTATTTACCAAAGAAAATGTTGTCTTTGTTTTACTGATGAATGTGTATGAAAAAAAGGACTGGGCCTATACCTCTGTTGGGGTGGGAGGAAGAGGTTTCCTGGATCCCCTTCGCTGAGACGGTTTAGAAGTAAAGCCTATTAATGCCATTAACACAAACCTGAATTAATGACAAGGTTGGATTACTGCAGATTTCAAACCAAAGCAAATTTGATCTCACCATTCTTACTATCCAGGACCTTGCAACCCATAGCTTGTTTAACTTCCTGCTGGCAGCACAGCCACATCCCATCAACCCAGAAACATGGATGATATTTCTGCATCAGGTCCTTGTTGAAGCGCACCACTATGCAAGCGTGAACACACATTAAATCAACATTAGCATTTGCATAGGCATGCAACTCTAAGATATGGAACATGAAATATTGTCTACATACAACAACATGACAACACACATAAAGGTGAGATGAATTCATGTATATGCATTAACTTACTTTCTTTTAGCTTCTTTATCCAGTTGGCCCGAATATCTTCATTCTTTGCAAAGATATACAATGGCCCTTCATCATAAATGATCTGTGGCAAAATTGGAAAAAGAAATCAAAGTTAGTGGATGCATATGATGTGTACTCTAACGTGAATACAACTAAAGCTACATTCATCAAGGTTTCAATCTGCTTGCTTTTTCTTTGATGGCCAGCCAGGCACATCTTCACCTTAACACCTGCACAATCACTGAAAGCCCCCAGTTCAGTTGACTGTGTGAGATGGTTTCACTTCTTAAGAACAGCATTTGGCATTATTAACTATTGGAGCTGTGGACAGCTTCTATCTGTCAAGGAGAAAACTTGGCCCCATGTTACAAAGCTCCAATGTGTGGCTCCTTGAGGCTTCTACATGGTGACAGGTGATAAGTATCAAATATGTGATAAATATTACACTTGCTTTATTTATCATTACTCAGTTGCCTAAATTAATAATGTGATACGTGGCATTTCTCCTGATTTACACTAGCACTGGTTTGTCTGTAATTTTTCTGACTATTGTTAGGTGATGTGAAGTTAATTGCCAGAAAGGTGTACCTGGAAAGCATACATGCGCTCCAGTGGGGAGTTGGGCTCTGGCTGGACTGTCTCGACACACTTAATCTTCTCAAGGTCAACTGATCCTCTGCAACCTTTTCGCTTCTGCTTAACAGATGAGGAAACAGTCTGGTAACTCAGGTATCAACAAACAAACGTAGCTGCACAGCTCTTTTAAGGTTGGCAGCAGAATTTCTTTCTGTTTCTATATACGTACCCCTTTGTCAGAATCAAAATCATAGTAGGCTAATTTTTCTTGGGTGAGAACAAACCATCTCTCCTTGTAGTTCAAAGGGGATGTTTTCTTCTTCTGCTGAGATCGTTTAGTGAAGATTTCTTCCAGTATGGGTTCTGACATGATTCAGTCAGAAAAAATCTACATGAAAACCAGGAGTAATAAATACTTTTGCAAAAGAAAAGGGAACATAAATTTGACTGTTTTGAACAGTACATTTGCACCTCAGACCATAATTTTACTGTTCAGAGCCTTGGGTTGTGCTGCACTTCACACTTACTCAGTCTGAGATAATACTTACCCACTCTAGATAGAGTCAGAGTGATGCCAGGACAACAGATGACTACAGATCTGGAAAGAGATGGAGAGACATGCAGCATGAAAGTGAACAAGTATGAACGTGTGATTATCTTAGTTTGCATAAGCCCTGCTTTTCATGCCAGCAACATCCTTTCCCCCACATCTGTGTCTCTCAGCTATTATATCCTGTCATCATGATGATGACCTAAATATACAGTATGCTTTTGTACTGGGAAACTGTGTAAGGAAGTATTGGATAAAAGCATCCACCACTGGACTGGGAATGTGCTCCTTATGCGATGGATTGACATTAGTTACTGATGTTACTGTTCCACTTCTTATATTGATGTTAGATGAGAGATTGTAGCAGTGTATAGCACAATAACATGCATGTAAAAATTTTGGGGGTGATGTATTTCATGTCACATAAATCTTTGATAGGCTTAATACCACAACTGTTTTCTTGATGTCTACAACTTTTGACATTTTTATGCAATAACCTTGTTCATAGTTTCATATCACAAATAGGCAAACTGATAGGATATCAAACAATCTTTCTATTACAAGGCTACCTTTCACTCTCACATACATTTGCTCACCTACTCACATTTCACCTGCATTATAAGATAAGTAGGCAAATGAAAGGGCCTGTCTCTTCTAATTTTATGACAGCTTATTTTGTCTTGTTTTCAGTATCTGCTGATCATCAGTGCTTTGGTGGAATTTGCACCTCCAAAACAGGATAGGGCCTCTTTTGATATCACAGATAGATGAGAGTGGAGTAGGACAAAAAAACATAAATGTCTATTGATTATAAAAAGATAATGTTGAAGCAAACATGCAACCCATTCCCAAATCAGCAAATATAGACATTCATTGCAAAATCCAGACAGGCAATTTTGAAAGATAATTCATTCAGTGTTTCATTAAGAATTAACCAACAATTTACAGAAAGAAAATCATCACAAATGCAGGAAAAACAGTACAAAAACGTCCTTGAGATGTTGAATAATTTGTCTTATTTGAATAACAATAAATACACCAGAGACAGGCCAGTGTGTAAAGTTAGGATTTTGTGTGTAGACAAATAAAATCAGCCTTAGTTGCAGCAAGCTGAAGCTCATATCACATACAGCTACCACTTTTACCAAAAAGCATTATTAACAGATTGAGCAAAAGCTCTTCTTTAATGACTAATCTGCTCATGTTCTGGATACATTTTATTCTAAAATACAACAAAAATACACAGTACCCTAAAGGGAGGAAGTCATTGTGCCAGGTCAAACACGGAATATCAGATGCTCAGACTCCCCCCGTCACACAGCTGAGTGCTCACTGCCTGTTAGTCTCTGTGAGATATACTTGCGCTTCAGCTTAGCCTATTTTCAGCTTGCAAGCACTTCCTTCTATCTTATGAACTGTAACACTACCAGAAACCTTTGTCACTTGCGCCGAATCAAGAGTGTGACATTTCTTCACACTAGACTGACAATACCTGTTGGTTCTGTTTGTGCTGTCAAGAGGAGACAGGCATGTTCCCTATTCTCTGAAACATTATTTACTCATTCCTCATTCGTTGCAACCCAGTGTTTTCTCACATCACTAACTTGAGTAGAAGTAAATAAACTCTGATAATGGATAATTAATGCACTAATGTACTGTCTTCTCTCTACATCTCTGATATTTTGGAGCAAGTTAGCTGCAACTAAGCGATCGTGTTTCACCATATCACAGCCACCAGAATGAGATTTTATTCTTTCTTCCTTGGAGGGGAGTTGACTCATGGTGGCTGACACAGACAAACTGATAGGGAAGTTGCATCAGTGTTGAACTGCAATATGAACAGAGAAGAAACCAAGAGCCCTGCAGCACTTCAACCTAACATTATTTCTCTCCCAAATACGTCTACTTATCACTGGTATTTAAAATGTACATGTTACATACCTGTGATGTGTGTGATTGCACATCACTTCAAACATCACACAGGTATATACAAGTCATATATATATATGAGACAAGTATACACACTCATTCAGTTTCTCATGCTTATAATTTTAGTTGCTTATACATATATATATACACACATATATATGTATATATACACATATATATACATATATGTATGTATGTATGTATACATACATACATACATATATATACACATATATATACATATATATGTGTATATATACACACATATATATACATATATGTATGTATACATACATACATACATACATAATACATATATATATATGAGACAAGTATACACACTCATTCTTTTCACAGTTTCTCATGCTTATAATTTCAGTTGCTTGTGTGGTTAGGTGTGGTTGAAAAGCCAGGCAAAGGTCAAGAGTAAAAAGTATCTATTTTCATCTCATCGACTAATTTAAATGAGTCAATGAGATGAAAATATGAGGATATGAAATATGAAATTATTTTCACAAGAAAATCCACAAATAATGTCTAACTTGAGTAGCTGTTGGAGTGATGGCAAACTGATCATTATAACCTGTATGTGCTGCCAACTGAGTCACTGTGGTGGTGCACACAAGGCAGTGATACATACATTAAAATGAAAAGGCTCCAAAAAAACAAGTTATCAAGACTGATAAAAATGTTTTAGGGTGGAAAGCAATTGTTTGTTTCTTCGGTCCACTCTGTATGACACAGCAAACACAACCATATCATTAAAGAGCTGGTGTAACAGGAACCTGTTAAGATACTCTCTTTTCCTGACATTTCCTGACTGATAAGTAGTGCAGGCAAAATATGTGTATATGCATGAGAAGTGTGAGCAAAGGGGTGTGAGAAGCATATTCATTTTAAGTTGAATCGAACTAGAAAAAATGCTTCCCCTCCACGTTAAGATATGACATCTGTTTACCATTGTGGTCTCCTTGTAGAGATCAGTTGTGAGAACACACAAACACAAATTATGATTATCTCCATGTGACATGTATTAATAGATGCAATTTTAGCATTACAATGTAATTTTAACGTCTGAAGTTGCAATGCATAAAACTGCTCACAAATTCAGAATATTAAAGAAATATCATGCATTGACTATCAAGGTAACCACATGAAACTTTTCTCTGATTATCACCCCATCACACATGTAGGGTTCTAGCGATGCAAAACATCTCAACACAAAGGTTTAAAGAAACATTTATCATTACAGAAAAGAAAAGCAGAAAACATCAAAGTACATCAGTGTGAACGCAACATTCAGAAACAAGATGAACGTTCTTGCACTTTAGCAGATAAAGTCTCTATGGTTTGACTTGACTATTTGTAGTTTTGTGGTGCGTATACTCTGGATTTGCATACTGTAATTGCACAAACCTGCACTATACTTTCTACTGCTTTTGTCCACATTCCTTCAAGTGAAACACTTGACTAAAAATACTTAATACGACCTTTAAAGACCACATTCAGGTAGCTTACATGTCACTTACCCAGGCACCCAAAATAGTCCAGCATCAGAGAGACAGTTGCAGATGCTATGGCTTGTAGCAATGGCAGAAACCTTTGTCTCAGTTGCTTGTCTTCCATTAAATGTATTAGTCTGTGATGCAAGAAGCTCAAACTCACCCACATAGAGGAATCGACTCTGCTTACTTCCCCTTTTTCTTCCTGCTCATTTTCATATCAGCCCTCTGGACAGTTTTGGTGATAAGTGGAAGCAGGCTAAACATTAACAGTGGGTATTATTCAGGTACTCTTACACTCTTCACTTTTCCATTTGGGGAGGATTTCTTATTCAGTTTACTGCTAAAATGACAATTGGCAAGAGATGAACAAACATAAGACTTAATGCTTTTGCAGAGATGAGGAAAGTTGCTCGTTGGGTTTTACAAAAAACAAAACGCAAAGCTCGAATTGCACTGACTTCAAATTAGAGCTCTTTTATATATATATATATATATA